>JARVZY010010145.1:0-29847 GCA_030686995.1 Artemisia argyi | reverse complement strand
TACAAAGCGTTTGACTTGGTTTCCTGTGATGTTCACTACCGCCTTTGCTTCGATCCACTTCGTAAAGTAGTCTATGGCTACGATGAGGAACTTTACTCCTCCCGCTGCGACAGGGAAAGGTCCTGCGATGTCGATACCCCATTTGTAAAATGGCCATGGTGAGGTAATTGGTGTTAGCTCTTGTTGTGGTCGGCGCGGAATTGGCCTATGTACTTGGCAATTGCTGCATTTTCTTATCAGATCGCGTGCATCACGATGCATTGTTGGCCAATAGTACCCTGACCTTAGAGCGCTTGCCACTACGGATCGCGGCCCTGAGTGCATACTACATGATCCAGCATGAATTTCTCGGAGTACGTAGTCTGCTTGAAGAGGTCCAACACATCTGAGCCATGGCTGTAGGAAAGAGCGTCGATAGAGTACGTTGTCTCGTAGTTCAAATCGTTGCGCTGTGCGCCGTATTCTTCGAGCGTCCTTATGATCTTGGGGCAGGGTTCCCTTGCTAATGAATTCAATGATAGGTGTCATCCATGTAGGATCTTGTTCTTCTATCACTTTGGATATCTCCATTTCCAAGATTGACTTGTTTTTTTAGGGTCTCTACCAATACCTGTTTTGAGAGGTGTGCGAAGCTTGTGGATGCGATCTTGCTGAGTGCGTCCGCCTTCCTGTTATCTCCTCTAGGCACCTGTTTTATTGTGAACCTATCAAAGTTTTTGATCAAGGATTTTGTCTTTTCCAGGTATTGGATCATGTGTTCATCCTTGGCTTCATATTCACCTAACACGTGGTTAGCGACTAGTCGCGAATCTACGTTTGCTTCTAGGTTGCGTACACCCATTTGGATTGCGATACGTAGTCCGGCTAGTAGGGCTTCGTATTCTGCCTCATTGTTTGTGGCTGTGAATTCAAAGCGTAGCGCATAGGTGAATTCCATACCTTCTGGATTTGTAAGAATAAGGCCTGCGCCTGATCCATCTACACATGAGGACCCATCTGTGAACAGAATCCAGGGTTCCTGTAGATCTGTTTTAGTTGTGGACGTCGGGCTGTCGCTGTCTGGCTTCTCCACGATAAAATCGGCTAAGATTTGTCCTTTGATTGCAGTGCGCGGTCTGTATGAGATGTTATACTCACTTAGCAGTACACTCCACTTTTGTAAGCGTCCTGATGCGTCAGGTTTAGAGATAACTTGTTTGATTGGCTGATCAGTGATCACAGCTATTGGGTGCACTTGAAAGTATCTGCGCAGCCTTTTGGCTGCGAATACTAGAGCTAAGACCAGCTTTTCCATAGCGCTGTAGTTAGTCTCTGTTTTCTTTAGGGCTTTTCTTACGAAGTATATGGGTGTCTGGACGGAGTTCCTATCTGTCAATAGTACTGCGCTGACTGCTCCATGTGTTGCCGATAAGTACATGATTAGTTCTTCCCCTGGTCGCGGTGCGACAAGTTTGGGAAGAGATGCCAGATGGTTTTTAAGTTGTTGGAAAGCTTCCTACGCTTCTTTAGTCCAGCGAAAGTCTCCCTTTTTAGTACGCTTCGTGAGTGTTTTAAAGAGAGGAAGAGATTTGTCTGCTGATTTGGATAAGAAACGGTTTAGCCCTGCTAGCTTTCCATTCAATGACTGGACTTCTTTGAGTGTGCGCGGTGAGGGGAGATCAATAACAGCCTTTGTCTTTTCTGGGCAAGGTTTGATTCCATCGGGTTCTATCAAGTATCCAAGGAACATGCCCTCGGTTGTGCCAAAGGTGCACTTCTTGGGATTTAACTTCATGTTTATTCGCCCCAATGTTCTGAATGTCTCTTCGATGTCGCGCACCAACTCGTCCTCTGTGTGGCTTTTGATGACAAGGTCGTCAACGTAGACTTCCAAGTTGCGGCCTACTTGTTTTTCGAAAGCTGTGTCCACCAGTCGTTGGTATGTCGCGCCTGCGTTCTTCAGGCCAAAAGGCATTTTTGTGTAGCAGTACACTCCTTGACTGGTGTGGAAAGCTGTTTTTTCCTCATCTTCAATTGCCATCTGGATTTGATGATACCCTTTATATGCATCTAGGAAGCATTTGAAAGGGTATCCGCATAGGGATTCAACTTTCCAGTCTATCTCTGGCAGTGGATAGCAGTCCTGTGGACATGCTTTGTTGAGGTCCGTGAAGTCCACGCACATCCTCCAACTGCCATCGCTCTTCTTTACCATAACTGGGTTAGAAAGCCAGTCATGGTAGTATACTTCGCGCATGATGCCTGCGTCTACGAGCTTATGTACTTCTTCCAGAATAGCCTTTGCACGATCTGGGGCCTGGCCGCGCTTCTTTTGTCGTATTGGAGGATATCCTTGTCGGATTTGCAGCTTATGTTCTGTGATAGAGCGCGGTACTCCCGTCATATGTTTTGGTTCCCATGCAAAGATGTCTAGGTTCTTTTGCAAGAGTGCGCATACAGCTGCTTTACCTTTGTCAGATAAAGATCCCCCAATCGAAACTTGTTGTTCCGGGTAATCTGGATGAATTGCGACTTTTATATTTGGCGTTTTTTCCGTGCGCTGTTCTGGAATAGTCTCTGCTTCAGTTGTTACCGCAATGCATTCCCTTGGTGGTATTGTTGTGTTATAGAGAGTGACAACTCCTCTTTCCACTGGGAACTTAAGCATTCCGTGCGCTGTGGATGGTACAGCGCGCATGGATGATATTCCTGGCCTCCCAATGATACCATTGTATGGTGAACGGGATTTTATTACCATGAAGTTTATCCATGTTGCGATTGAGTGTTGTTCATCTCCTACGACCACCAATAAGCGTAACTGCCCCATGGGCCAGATCTTTTCTCCTGTGAATCCTGTTAATGACGTTGTTGCTGGTATCAATTGACTTTGGATCTCAGGTCGCAGTCTTTTGAAACAGTGATTGTACAGGATATCTGTGGATGCTCCTCCGTCAATGTACATGCGGTGGTAGATATCATGTCCTCCTGTGTGTATTTCAATAGTTAGAGGCTCCACGACTGCGTTGTCCGCAGCTATAGTAGGGAAAGATATCTCTTTTTCTGGAGAGAATTTTTGGCTGACTTTTTGCTTTATCTTGCATTGCCATGATTGTATCATGTATATAGTATCAGCTTTTTCCTTGGGGGGTTCTTTCTTACCCCCGTTTCTCTGTTTATCTTTTCCCTCTTTGATGTTCTTTACGAGGTGGTCCATCTTGCCTTCTCTTACGAGCTTTTCAATTAGTTGTTTTAATTGGACGCACTCGTTAGTTGTATGGCCTTTTTGGCCATGGTACTCGCAGTATCCGCTCCCTATGCGCTTTTCCTCTGAAGTGCGCATTGGTGGTGGTTTTGGGAAGTTTGCACCTTCTGTTACAAATATTTCCCTCGGAGTTTTTGTAAGAGGGGTATATTTGTCATTGTATCTTCCACTGCGGTAATTCCTGCTGCAGTTGTTATTCTGATCATTGGATTGTCTCCGCGGCTGCTCTTGCTGCCTATAGTTTGAATAACCCTTTTTGCTATCCGCAGCAGCTGCTTCTCCTTGTATAAAGGATCTAGTGCGCTTTGTTAGCTCATCAAAAGTTTGTGGAACTTTGTCGTTCAGCTTCCGGATGAGTTCTGGGTTATTGATCCCATTCATGAACCCTGAAATTTTTAAGATTTCAGGACATGCTTTGACTTGTATGCACTCATCCTTGAAACGTTCCATAAAAGCGCTGGTTGATTCTCCTTGGCGCTGTTTCACTCTTGCTAGCTCCACAGGGTTTTTGGCGCACTTCTTTCGCTGAGTGAAGTTGAGGCGGAATGCTTTCCGTAATTCCTCAAACCCACCGATGCTCCTACGTGGGAGTTTGCTAAACCATGTGCGCGCGTTTCCTACTAACGTGGAATTAAACATGTGGCACCACACAGGCTGTGGCCAGTTTTCGATAGTGGCGGCTGATTCGAAAATTTTTAGGTGATCATCGGGATCACCTGTTCCATCATATGTTTTCACGTTAGTGGGCATGCGCCTGCGTTTGCGGTCTGAGTAATCGCTGATGCGCCGCGTAAACGCATCAACTTTCTGGCGACGCCATGGGAGAGACATATCTTCATTCTCTTCCTCGCGACGTCTTCCTCTTGACTTCCAGTGTCCTGTTTCTTTGTCCTCGTTTTCCGAGGAGTCATTGGAAGAAGAGTAGTCTCTTTTTCGGCGCTTGCGCCGGCTTCTCTCAGAAGAAGAGCTTGAGGGATCTCTGCTTGGGGATCTTCTTCTACCCAATCTGTCTTGGATCCTCCTACTCCCAGGTTTGGAAGATCCTTGGCTTGGCGAATGTTGAGGCCCTAATCGGTCTTGTATTCCCCGATTGCCAAGTCTGGAGTGAACATTAGTGCGCCTCTCGCTGTCTTCTGAGTATTGTGAATCAGATATCGTACCCAATCTATCATGGATAGTGGTATGTTCTGCGCGTCTTCCTCGTGGGTGGCGCAGTGGTGATGGTTCGCGTTCAGGACCAAAATTGAGTCGAGCTTGTAGGCTCGTACTTGCCCTTTTTCTTGCTTCTTCCTGCATGAGGGCGGTTAGGGTTTCATAATTTTGGGATACAAAGTTTCCCAAAGTTAGATCGGGCGCGTCCTCAGTTGTTGCAAGAATTTCTACCTCAGTATTAGGCACCCTATTTCGGTTAGGTGCGCATGGCGGCGCAGTGTTGTTCACTGCGGGTTCAGTTTGATGAGGAGTGGTGAAAAGGGTGCGCTGGAGTTCCTCAACGCTTGGGACCACTGGGGTGATTTGGGTAGTCCTTATAGGTAGTTCAACCGCTGGAAGAGGTTGGGTTGTCCCTGCCTCTTGGTGACCAGGTGCGCTGGTTGTCCCAGCGACTTGTCTGGAGGTCTGATCTTGTTGATTCTTCCTCTGATGGTCACGTTTTTCTGACTGCGGAGTCCGCTGGCTTGAATTCTTATGCTTTGTCATTCTAGTTCTTGGTTCCTAGTAGGGTCCCACGGATGGCGCCACTTGTTGATACAAAAGTTGGGCGTACCTGGTTATTGGCTCTTACTTTCGTACCAATTCACTTCTTAGTGCTTGTTACCTGCGTACTAAGAAAATAAACGACACCGTTAGGCTTATCGAGGGATTGTCTCCCCCGATTAGACTCTGACGTGAGAGTAAGTAATCGATTTAAGGTTCTCGTAGAGAGTTAGGGTTTGTATATCGTACCTTTGAATGAGAATATATCATTCCTTATATAGGGGCTGAAACCGCGTGAGTTTCTTGCTCCTTACTCTTCGCACTCGTGGTGCTTATCCAAGGAAAGGATATCTATTCCATGAATAGATGGTCCTTATCTCGTACCCGGTGGGTTTAGTTGGGCTTTGGGCTTCGTGAGCCCAAGCCATTGATACTGCGGCCCGAACCATTGTCATGGCAGACCACTCGTGGTGGACTTAGGCGCTAGTAGTGTATATTATTTGGACTCGTGGCCCAAATATAGACTATACGTCATCATGAATCAAAACAAATTTTTAGTTACATAGATTAATAAAAAGAAAAGTATTTAAAAAAACTGGCTGGTACACACATCATAGTATGCATCGTAAATGCAGTCAATCACCTCTCCAATACAGTCAATGTTATCTTGGAGCCACTGCGTAAAACTGTCTTCACTCAATATTGGTTCTTCTTCGTCACTCAATACTGGCTCAATTTCAGCATCTTTCGTGGCACCATCATCTTTCGATGCAACATCAACATTCTCAGAAACCACCTTATCTACCCCGACATCTTTCTTAGCACCATCAACATCTTTCTTACCACGATCATTGCTACCATCATCTTGTCGATCTTCTGGCTCAAAATGATCAATATGAACATCTTCAAGAGCTACAGTTTCCTTGAAAAGAGCTCCATATTTGTTGTATAATTCAAGCACATCTTCGTCGTTTGGGAATGATACGTGGGAATCGCACCAGGCTTTACCTCTCGAGGGATCTCGAGAAGCTTACAACCCCCACCAGGCAGTGTACCTGATCTTTGTAGTATAGTATAGTGACAAGTACCGGGGGATTGATCGTTCAACTCAGGAATAGTGTCGCTAGGATTAGAAAGCCTAAAAACTAGGTCTAGAGGCGAGGGATGATTCTTTTTGTGTTTTTATATTTTTTATAAAGCAAGTAAAATCTCGGTTTTTGGAAGAGTGGGCGGAATTAGTTGCTAATCAACTAACCCAATAACTAAGATGCAATCAAAATAAAATAACAAAATTGAAATGAAATCTAATTATACTAGTGGTGTGAACAATAATAGGGAGAGTTGTGTTTACTTAGGTTTCATTACTCCCTAGATATCTTTTACAGGTTGATAGTTTGTTACAATTGCATAGATGACGGGTTGTATTCCTTAATACTAGTCGTAGGGTCGTCTACAATATTCCCTAACTTTATAGGATCCTACTTCACTCCTATGTCGAGCCGTTAGAAGCTCCTAACATGGGATCATTAGAATTCTCCTACGCATTAAATACAACCAAAAATCATAGTACACCTCTGATCATGTTTCTTAAGACATTCAAGCATGTCACCAATGGAAGTCTGCCAGTTTTCTTAAGCCTAACTTCGAATACAATCATCCGTAACAACTATAAACAAACAATCAACCCATAATTAACATCTAGGTTTCACTACATCTAAGTAAACACGCAAGAGATCTAGCTAAGCATGTTAAATTCAAGACAAGTGTAAGATATATTCAAACAACACATAGACATATTGAATGAATTGAAAGAGTACTTATCTCAATTGAACATGAAAGGTTTCAATGGGTAAAAACCCTTGAAAAAGCTGTAATATTCGTACTAGGGTTTCTCTCCAAAGTTACACCCTACTTGTTCCTCCTTATGAATGAAAATTGCAAAACTATATATAGATTTTACAGGGTGACGGCGTCAAGAAGGAAATTCTGACGCCGTCAACTCGCCGCCCATAATGAAATCGGATTGCCTAGATCCACTTTTGACGTCGTCATGTGCAATTCTACTCTGGGCCGTCACTCATATTTGGACCATGACGGCCTATGGTGACGCCGTCATGTCCATAGTGTAAAACTCTTCTGGATCGTCACGGACTTTATCCACTTCCACCTCTTGTATTACTCTTGACGCCGTCACTTGATAACTCTTGACGCCGTCAGGTACCGTTCCCAGCAAGGAAAATTAAGAGTTTGCCATTTTCTTCACTTTTATGCTCCAAAAACATCCAAAATGCTTCCTTTTCCAGAATTCACTCCAAAAGTACCTAAAATGACAAAAGGAACGATTTAGGGCATTATTTGATCAAATAAATTCGAATCCGGGCTAAAATGACCCCCTAAAAATGGTTCATTTTTCGCCTCATCAAATACCCTTACACTTGAGATTTGCTTGTCCTCAAGCAAATGTGCTTTTATTCTAATCAAAATACAAGTTAGGGGTCATTTAACACTAATATAAAAGTAATTACAACAAATAATCGTTCCACTAAAGACCAAAGACAAGCACGGAGGTCATACACTAGCACCTCACAAATAGTGTTTAGATACTCACATCTCTCGGGTGTAATAAAGTATATATCACAATATGGAAATGGAAAACATCTCTCACTACCTGTCATAGCAAAATAGATTGCCATAGGCTTGGGAAAGGATCAAACCTCCACCACATGGCGTAAGCACCTAGGATAAACTATCAAAGAGGTCTTTCAAAGGGTTATAACGTTAGGTGTAGGGATATGAAATACACGGTTTTGTTAGATATAGGCAATCTTTACTGGTGGCGAGTTAATCATCTTGGTTAATTACATGTACAATATGGCGTTGCTAAGCCAAGACTAGACTCGACTTAAGCTAATGAATGAAAAAATAACAAAAACTTAAAACAAACATAAAATGAAACGGGATGGTAGTCCGCATGTTTTTTTTTTTTTTTTTTTTTTTTTTTTTTTTTTTTTTTTTTTTGGCATACACTCTTACCCTACCATCCAAAATAATACATCATAGGGAATGTATATTCCCCTTACACTTGAATCTTTACATACTCTATAATAAACTAATCTAATGACTCGAATCAAGATAATCAAAACACTTGGAATACTTTTTAAGATTAACACACATATGGGGGTAATAAATGACGTTCTTCCCCATTACTCCATAACATAAGTACTTTACCCATGAGTCCCAATCGTCCCAAAACAATATGTACAAGGATATGACTCGACTTAGCAACCATGTAATCAATTAGATAATTAACTAAGGGTTTAAACAAATAACAATAATGCACTAAAGATGAGTGCATACACGGAAGGCTAAGGCGATTTGGGTGTACATTTAAGTGGGTTGTAACAAATTCTTCCTTTAAGTAAGATGCTTAAAGTTAGAAACGAAAAGATAGGCTCGGAGGGGTGTACTAAGGGTTTCGTGTACTAAAATTGAGTACAACGCTAATGGTATGAGAAAATTAATTGACTTTACTAGCCAAGTAATATGACTTAAATGGTCAAGTAATTATGATACGGGTTTAACACAAGGGTGATCCTAATGCCTCTTATCATGTAGTAAATCCTACTACACGAATGTAGTCTCACTAGTGGTCTCGGGATGCATCACTAACGCAAGTTCTAGAATCTAAATGCTACCGGTACACTCATAAGCACTAGTAGTGAATGCTTTTCCTATTAAATCTAAAGGCGAACCTCACATATTTGGGTGAAAAATTTTTCTGAATGGTACGGTTTTGTGCTAGTCATACGACTCCTATCCATGAGACGCTTGCTAAGGCTAAAGTTTCACTCCTAAATGTTGTAAAAAAATTTAAATTTGGCGCTAAAATTACACTAACAAGTATTTCTCTTAGTTTTATTACATACCTACCATCAAACAAACAAACTCAAGTGAAAGTGTATCCTATAAGGTATCATCATTTACCCTCCCCTTACACTTAGGATAAACATTGTCCCCAATGTTCAATTAAAGAATGTAAAAGTAAAACAGGTAAAAGAATGAAATCAAATACTCCCCTGATTCATTCGGTGTGGATAGTGTGGTAACAAGGTTAGATCTTCCTCCAAGAAAATGAACAATCAAAGCTTCCCTTCCAGAAAAATAAATCATCTTCTTGTCATATATAACCTATTAAACCTGAGAAAACAAACAAGGCAACCTCGCATAAAATCGGCGGCAATCTATGTAACACCCCCAATTCATGGATGCAGCGGAATTCAAACTGGGTGTTACTTGACTGCACAATAGTCACAATAATAAAAAACGAACTCTAATTGAGTCGTTTTAAAAGATTTATCATTCAAATTATATAATTATCAGAGATTACAAAATGAGGTCCCAGATGGTTCCATGTTTACAATTTACATTAAATGAGTTTTCGAATGATAATAAAATTTATAGCCCTCTTGAATATCCGTGCCCTTCCGTGCCATCCTTGATCATCATGGACCTGAAATACATGCTTAAGAGGGTCAACACAAAGGTTGAGTGGAATTCGTAGAGTTTGTAGTTAAATCGTTGAACACAATAATCGTAATGTGAGGTAATTAATCACACATTCATAGTTAGAAAACAAAAGTCGTTATTATTTCACTAAGCTCATGCAACCAAAGCATTAACATCGAACCAAAAATTGGCATTGTAGAAGCCCTACCAAGGTAATATTGCCATTATACCTCTAAATCTCAAATATAGTGCATTTGTTTGAACTCGTAGTTGTTCAACACAAATGGGATTCGTCAATCCCAATAGATCTATTCACAATATTCGCGCTCACTATAGCTAGTGACTAATGGTTCATGATATAGGGACTTCGAACATGGCAATCGTTACTTAGTGACAATAAAACATAGTCGGGTAAGCATACAGTAGAAAGCATTGTGTTCGAGTAGAAAAATAATAGCATGTATCCCCCCCATGGGTTTGTAAAATAGTTAAACAATAGAAAGTGGGGCTACAAACTCACCTTAAGTTATGTAGTAAGTAGTGAATGTGATGGTCGAATCGCGAAGGTTTCTACGAGCAACCTATAATAGAATGTTGCGACTTAGGATTGGAGTAAAGAATATGAAGAATTGCCTATATATGTCTTGCATTTAGTCCATGATGTGGTACAAAGTATAGTGTAAGTCTTTGAAAAGAAATGTTTCATGAAACATGTATAGTTTATATATCGTTTACTACCGTTCGGGCCAACATAATTCAGAAGTCATGTAGTAAACGTTCAAGGAGCTAGGACACTTTAATTCGTAAATCCACAACTCATCTCGACGGCTTACTTAATGAACTCCTCACATGAGGCTCCCTACTATTGTAGTATTTGATAATATATATATATATATATATATATATATATATATATATATATATATATATATATATATAAGTTTTGATCCGAAAAGTTACATGTCCAATATTTGAATAAACTTAGGAAAATTTACTTTTGGATGAAGATTGTTATTAGGATGAGTTTCTTAAATCTTGTATGACAATTACTTGTAAGATCTCATAGTTCTTTAGATGGAGTAGATCCAAATTGCATGTTTAAGTTATCGCTAACTCTTTAGCTCATGTTTTCGCCTAAGTAAGTTTATATGGTCATTTAGTCATGGCCTTGCCATGACCTTTGGTCATTGTTCCGTGGTCTTGAGACTCAACCTTGGCTTTAGCCATGGTTGTGGTCTTGAATTTAGGTCATTAGACCTCTTGGTCTTATTAAACCATAACTATTATATAGTGACTTTGGTATATAAAATAGCTGTTAAGAAACTGAAGAAAATCTCATTCGTTATTGGTTTTCTGGATACGTGCTCCTGAGTTTTTGAAGAAAACGTGATTCTGGACAACTTTCGTGCTTTAACGTTTTCGTGAAACTGACCAAAAGGGCCTCTTTTTGCGTGTTTAATTCTGTTACAGAAAGTATTTAGGCAGTTTTGCCGCAAAGTTTTGGTAACTTCAAATGGTCATAACTTTTTACTCATGTACTCATTTTAAGTGGTTCAAATTGCTATGGTTTCCTTGTTAAGTCCTCTACTACAATATGTAATTGTCCAATATCATATTTATACCATCATGGTTGAATTTCACCAAGAAAGTTACTAGTTTACTTGTTTAAATAACATAAGTTAACATTTATATACCAATACTTGTTTTACTCATTTTTAAACATCATGGACATAATCACAAGACAAAATATAGTATGAATGATATGTAAATAGCATGAATATGATATTTAACAAGTAGTATGTTAGGGTTTTGCTTACAACTTTTGGCTTTCAATAAAGAAAGGTAAGTAACATGTAAGGTAAGGACTTTGATTGACTTAAGCTTCACCCTACTTCACTTCATGCAATCTTTCTACCCTTGTATTCTTGAAAGAGAGATGATGAAAGTTGAGGTGACTTGAGTAGATTCAAACTCAAGAGAAATCACCAAAGTTTCTAGGGTTTGGAAGTATTTTGATTACCTAAAAGTCTAAAACCAAGCTAGGGTTTCTATGTTGTTGTAGCACTTGAATCTTGCATGAAACTTGGAAGAAAATTAGCTAAGTGTGAGGTGATGGTGAGGGTGATATGGGACGGCACAAGAGAGGGGAGGGGGGCTTTTATATGGCTTTGAGGAGGTTAGAACTTGTGACTAGTCAAAGCTTTCATGGCAAGTTTAACACATGTAAACATCCAAGAGTACTTAGCATGAGATCAAGCCACATGGTGATGACTCCCCCCCCCCCCTAGAGGCAGTTTACAAAACTTAGGGAGGAAGAGTTGGTCTTTGGATGATAATATCTAACTTATGTAGTTAGTTTTGACTCCGTGAAATGCTAACCGTAAATGATTAAGCCTCAAAACGTAAAACCGGGTATCGTAAAAATGTAGAACTTGAAAGAATGGTTAAACATGTCAATATACTCCATAATAAAATATAAAATAAGTGGTACGTTCCATTGGGGTGCTAAAACCCTGCTAAAACTGGAAACACGGGTCTAAAACGCGTAATATGTAAAACACACGAATATTGTGTAAAATTGAGAAAAGTAAAATGTTACTTTTCTAATATGATAATAATGATTTAAAATGACTTATAATGTCTAGACTGGGCTCAGTCTAGTGTCGGTTGGTATTTAATGTCTTTTAGACATAAACCGTAAGCCTAAAAATCAAGGAATGATTTATAAAATCAAGGAATGATTTTTGGTCAAAGGAGGAGGGAAAAATATGTTGACATTTTCCAAAAATGTGAAAACTTAAATTGTCTTAGAAACGCGGTGCAGGTATAGGCTAAGGTTGCGGCTAAGTAAAAGTGCTTAAAAACGTAAATTTCCTGTTTCTCACGGCCGAGGTTTATTTGGTCACATTTTTCTCAGTCATGATTAATTCTCAAATAAATCATGAGTGTATCAAACATTTTTCTGATGCGGGGAAAATTAACGCGGTCGAGTTTCGTTGTGCGTAGGATTTTTGAATGACGTTTTACCCTAAAACGTGTATTTCCTTAATAACTTTTGCGAAAATGATCTGATGAGTGTCAAACTTTTATTTTGCCATGGAAATAATTTATCATACGAGAATATGAAAAAAAATCAAATTTCGGAAAAGTGAATAGTAAAAGTGAATAGTAAAAATGAATAGTGAAATTTTTCAGAAATAGAAGTTAACCTGAAAATGTGAATTGTTACAATCTATATATACTAACAAGTCCTAGAAAGCAAATTAAGATATAATGCTTGTGGAATGAATGTTTACAGATTTCCTGGAGTTTATAAAACTAAAGAATTATCAAAAACTTTAAGACTCCGTTAGAAAAACAAAACTAGCAAAATTTCCAGAATTTTACACATGACGCCGTCAGGAGTTAATTCCTGACGCCGTCAGAAGTGACCTGCAGAAATCTTTACGTTAAGTTTCCGGAAAATTTTTGGAAAAACTTATGTCCTACTTCCTGGAAAATCCTGCAAAACATCATTATGACTCGATACAAGCATTTGACTCTAACAAATACTAATACACATGTCCATTTAATATTGTGGAGAATCATGATCAATTTCATTCTTAAAAACATATTTGGGGTTTTCCCTTACACTCATCTTTTACGAAATACCTTTGTATGAAGTTAAGACGAAGTTAAACGACAAAATAAAGTATTTTCACAATTTTAGTTTTGAAACATGATCTACTAACAATAAAAATAAAGCATGCATACGGAAGCAAATAACAATCAAACACATAAAAATCACACAAAACATGGGTTGCCTCCCAAGAAGCGCTTTTCTTTATTTACGAGTCTTGTAGCTAGACTCAAGGTCATGGGAAATTACGTGACCTCATCTCTCGAGATGATGTATCCCATATAATTATGATCCTCACTATCGTGATAGTGGTGTTTCAATCGATCGATACTCGCAGTCACCTCCCCTCCTCCTTTACTGATCAAGTTAGCTATCCTATCTTGGCCTATGCCTTTAATTGTGAATGGTCCATACCACCAGGGACTCGGTTTATCGGGAGGTACTGTCATCTCTGAGTGTCTTAAGAGTACCAGGTTTCCTTTCACGAATGGTACATGATTCTCCGTTGGTTGACTACATTCAAACTTGACACGAACTTTGTTGCAGCCTTTATCTCTTTCATGCTCAGTTTCTTTGTAACTTTTGATCCTTGTTTCCTATGCAAGAATCTTTTCTTGAGTACGAATAGGCGATGTGTCAATGTTGTTTTTGAGCTTTCTCATCATCAAGTTTCTTGTGCACATCGTGGGGTCATGGGAAAGCTGATCTTTCTTTTCCCTGATTTAAGCTCAATTTCCCTTTTTTCATACCTAATAACAGCTCTAGCGGTGGTGAGGAATGGTGCTCCAAGGATTATTGGCATGCATCCACCTCCTTTATCATCGATGATCATAAAATCAACGGGATACATGAATCCTTCAACATTGATCAGCACATCCTCTGCAATTCCCAAAGGGTACACATAAGAGTGTCCAGCGAAGGATAGCCTAACATGGGTGGTGGTTGGCATTTCTGAGGTTAGTTGGGTGTAGACAGTTAGGGGTATAAGATTTACTTCCGATCCTTGGTCGGCGAAAGCATTCAGACATTGCAAATTCCCAATGCTGACCGGTATCTCAAAGTTCCCACAAGCCATCTGCTTAGTAGCTACTTTTTGTACAAGTAGTTTCTCGAATACCGGCCCCCCAGGTAATGTATCATACTCATCTTCTCCCTCTTTCTCCTTCTTTGAAACCTGTTTGGAGTATTGGTTACGCCCGTCACCTTTTATCCAGTTTGTTATGGTGTTTTCGTTTATATCGTGTTTTAGGTAGTAACCTAATGATTGGGATTTTGGCGGTTCATCAATGGTTTGTTCACTAGGGGTTTCTTTTTCCTCATTATCCTCGTGGACAATTGTGATGGAATTAACAAACCGGGTAGTGGGGGTAGCACTTTCTTTCCTTAGTAACATCATTTCTAGGGTTTTCTGGTTTGCGTACTCCTCCACTAGGCTCATCATCTCCTTCATTTTCTCTTGCATCTCCTCCTTCTATTTATAAACTGCTTCCTCGAATCTAGCAAGCCGCTTAGAATGGGTTGCCATATATTCTCTCATTCGAACTTTGAATTCCGGGCTAAGGTTTTCAGGAGGGGAATAAGGTGGGGCATAATTTTGAAAGGTTTCAACATTCTCTCTAGAAGGTGACTCAGACAATGGCGTCGGAATCATTTTTGAGACATAATTGACATTTGCCCATCTAGGACTTAAAGGTCTCTTTTGTTTTTCCTCGAGATAGTCAACCTTTGCCTCAAGCTTGCAAAGGAGTTCTTCGGAGATTTGATTAGTCTCTCCAGGTGTCGAGATTGCGTTGATGGCCGCTTTTATAGTATGATTAAATTCCCATAATTCTTGATTATCGGCGGCAAGTTCGTCAATAATTTCCCAAGATTCCTCGGCGTTCCTATCACATAATCTACCTCCGGCGGCTCGATCAATGGTACGTTTGGTGTGAAAGTCGACATGGTCATAGAAGATTTGAACTAATAACCAAAGATTTATACCATGATGAGGGACTTTTTAGAGTAGGTCCTGGAAACGAGCCCATGCTTTGTAGAAAGTTTCACCTTGACGTTGTTGGAACATCAAGATATCATTTCTAAGCATCGCAGTTTTCCCCGGTGGGAAAAATTGAGCAAGGAAACGAGTGGTGAGATCATCCCATGAGGTGATGGATCCCGCGGGTAAACGTTCAAGCCATTGACTAGCTTGATCACGTAGAGAGAATTGGAATAGGCGTAATCGGGTCGACTCTCTAGTTGTAACATCAAGGTCTATAGAATCTACGATTTTAAGGAAATCCTTGAGATGTTGATTAGGATCTTCGGAACGAAGTCCATGGAATGCACATCCGCTTTGCACCAACCGGATGATGTCGGATCACAAGGGGGACACATTGGCTCCTTGGGTGAGCTCAGTGGTGTTTCGATAGCCTTGGTGGCTAGGACGGGAATACTCTCCTAGGGTTCAGGGCCTAAGAGGTTGGTTTGCTAGTGGTGGGTTTTGTGGGTGGTTTTGTTGTGGTGGGTTGATAGGTTCAAAGATGTTACCACCTTCCATGATGTCGGATGGTAAAGGTTATAAACAAAGACACGAAGAAATGAGATAGACTAAAGAAAACCTAAAAATAAAAATAAAATCTTACTAGAAAGGAATCTAGCAAGTAGACCTAATAAAGAGAAATCCTAACCTAAACAATAACTATTCCCTGGGCAGCGGTGCCAAAAACTTGATACGTGGGAATCGCACCAGGCTTTACCTCTCGAGGGATCTCGAGAAGCTTACAACCCCCACCAGGCAGTGTACCTGATCGTTGTAGTATAGTATAGTGACAAGTACCGGGGGATTGATCGTTCAACTCAGGAATAGTGTCGCTAGGATTAGAAAGCCTAAAAACTAGGTCTAGAGGCGAGGGATGATTCTTTTTGTGTTTTTATATTTTTTTATAAAGAAAGTAAAATCTCGGTTTTTGGAAGAGTGGGCGGAATTAGTTGCTAATCAACTAACCCAATAACTAAGATGCAATCAAAATAAAATAACAAAATTGAAATGAAATCTAATTATACTAGTGGTGTGAACAATAATAGGTAGAGTTGTGTTTACTTAGGTTTCATTACTCCCTATATATCTTTTACAGGTTGATAGTTTGTTACAATTGCATGGATGACGGGTCGTATTCCTTAATACTAGTCGTAGGGCCGTGTACAATATTCCCTAACTCTATAGGATCCTACTTCACTCCTATGTCGAGCCGTTAGAAGCTCCTAACATGGGATCATTAGAATTCTCCTACGCATTAAATACAACCAAAAATCATAGTACACCTCTGATCATGTTTCTTAAGACGTTCAAGCATGTCACCAATGGAAGTCTACCAGTTTTCTTAAGCCTAACATCGAATACAATCATCCGTAACAACTATAAACAAACAATCAACCCATAATTAACATCTAGGTTTCACTACATCTAAGCAAACATACAAGAGATCTAGCCAAGCATGTTAAATTCAAGACAAGTGTAAGATATATTCAAACAACACATAGACATATTGAATGAATTGAAATAGTACTTATCTCAATTGAACATGAAAGGTTTCAAAGGGTAAAAACCCTTCAAAAAGCTGTAATATTCGTACTAGGGTTTCTCTCCAAAGTTACACCCTACTTGTTCCTCCTTATGAATGAAAATTGCAAAACTATATATAGATTTTACAGGGTGACGGCGTCAAGAAGGAAATTCTGACGCCGTCAACTCGCCGCCCCATAATGAAATCGGATTGCCTAGATCCACTTTTGACGCCGTCATGTGTAATTCTACTCTGGGCCGTCACTCATATTTGGACCATGATGGCCTATGGTGACGCCGTCATGTCCATAGTGTAAAACTCTTCTGGATCGTCACGGACTTTATCCACTTCCACCTCTTGTATTACTCTTGACGCCGTCACTTGATAACTCTTGACGCCGTCAGGTACTGTTCCTAGCAAGGAAAATTAAGACTTTGTCGTTTTCTTCACTTTTATGCTCCAAAAACGTCCAAAATGCTTCCTTTTAGAGAATTCACTCCAAAAGTACCTAAAATGACAAAAGAAACAATTTAGGGCATTATTTGATCAAATAAATTCGAATCCGGGCTAAAATGACCCCCTAAAAACGGTTCATCTTTCGCCTCATCAGGGAACTCAGTATTAGCATTTTTCAGAAGATTTTCAAGTTCAACCTTCTGACGAGATATGCTTGAAAGCTTCTCATTAATCATCCTGCAAAAACTCTGCAAAAAAAATAATAAATAAATAAATAAATAAATAAAATCATATATGATTCACATAGAATCATATATGATTCACATAGAATCATATATGATTCAAATAGAATCATATATGATTCAATTTAGCTAAAAGACATGAAAGGATTTAAGAAAACTCAAAAGCTACTTTGAAAAGTTAAAAGCTAAGGCAAAGGGCAATAAAGCTGAAGTAAACAATAATCTGATTATGCAATTAACTTGATTATGAAAATGTCTTATGAAGTAAAATTTGAACAACTAGTGCAAATCCTATGTAACTACCCAAATATACCTAAAATTACTTCTAGACTATCTATATCATCATATGAAAGCAGCAACAAGTTGATCAAATGGTATAAATGGTCATAAACACACAAAGTGGTCCTGAACCAAACACCCCTTAAGCAAAGCTGTTTTGAAAATTTAAAAAGGTTTAGGCTGAAATGAGCTTAGATAATGAAACAAATAACTAATCAAACTTAATTATAAACTAAAAAGCAGAATTGGACTAACAATTAGCACTACATGTAAGCTAATCTTTAAAAGGCTATTTTTGATTTTTTTTTTTTTTTTTGATTTTATGAGAATTTGTTAGAACTTAAACTAGAAGGGATGAAAACTACTTATAAGCTATGGAAAGTAATAAAATAAGAAGACAAGCAAATAAAAACAGTAAATAAGCAATTTAAACAGCAAATAAGCAAAAAGTAACAAGCAGTTTGACTTTTTGTCTTTTTGTAGAATCATGTATGATTCATCAGGAATCATATTTGATTCTGATAGAATCATACATGATTCAGCAGGAATCATACATGATTTTAATTAATTTAGTACAAACAAAAAATTCAAAAGATATTATACAGAAAATAGTCGAATCTCTTTGTCGGTAGGAGGCACACGGGAACTACGAGCCTGGCTCACTTTGACACTACCATCAAAAAAACCTTCGGTACCTTGTACTTCATATTCACTCCACTCCCCATGCAATTCCATTGTACCTATTTCCTCTCGTTCAATCTCAAGCTTCTGACATTGATTCATCAAACTTGAGCTCCAGTTTTGGATAGCAGGACGGTAACGAATAATGGGCAAACCCTCAAATTTTGTGGAATCAAAGTACAGGAGCTGTTAATAGTAAATAACACACAATGAGATCATAAAAAGTATTCACAAAATCTATAAACAAAAAAGGAAAAACTTACAATCAAGAAGCACAATGCGCCATTGTAGAAGCCTGAAGACGTTTTAGGTATTTCACTGTATTTAAGACAGTGGCAAATATAATCACACCAATCAATGTTTGGAATGATAGTTTCTTCACTAATACGCCTAACAACAGTCAAATCTATAAGCGCCTTCATTGTATGAGCTTTGGCCATAACATTGGCAAATAGAGTAAGGAAGTTGACTTTAAACATAAAGTCAACTTGCGTTGCGGTGATCAACTTTCCAGCAACATCACTAGCTCTGATATCTTTATACTTCTTTGTATAAAATTGGTTAAGCCACAGCTTCACAAAAGGGTCATCCAAAGATCTCTCGGGTAACTCAAAAAAATTTATTCCACCAAGAGGAACTCCTAAAATCTCATGGATTTTCTCAGGAGTCACGAGAATCTTCCCCTTCTCCAACACAAGCTCGTAAGTTTGTTTATCAAATTTTGCCACCACAAACCCTGCCATACGAGAAGGCACTGACTCTATATTAACCCCGTGTAGTGAAGAAAACCCAATATTCTCCAAGAAAGATTTCATATCAACTCTTGCATCACGGATAGTAGAAAACAAGCTGGCAGGTACTGTCCTAGAAAGGAGAGCCGAAAATTTTCTCAGATACTCTACCTTCTTAATTTGTGCAGCGGAAAGTGGTTTCTTCTTTTTCTCAATTGGTTCTGACTTAAGCTTCTGAGAAGGTTCTGACTTACGCTCCTTCTTCGGCTTCAAAACCTTCTTAGACTCGAAGACATTCTCTTTTGCCTTTACTGCAAGCTTCTTCTTCGGCTTCAAAACCTTCTCAGGCTTCACTTCAACAATAGCCTTCTTTATAGATTTCTTAGGCTTCACTTCAACAATAGACTCAGAAATACGCTTCCGTTTCTTAGTCGTTTGAACACGCTTCTGTTTTTTAGTCCTTTGTTCTTTTGAATCAATGTCAGACTCAGAAACGGCTTTCTTAACCTTTGATTTATTTAAAACAACCTTCGATTTAAAATTTGTAAGTGCCTCCTCTTCACTTCCTTCACCTTCGCTATCTTCACCTTCTTCACCCTATTCACTAACATCATCATCTTCACCCTCTTCAGACTCACCTCCCTTATCATCTTCACCCTCTTCAGACTCACCTCCCTTATCATCTTCACCTTCTTCTGACTCACCTCCCTTATCATCTTCACCTTCTTCAAACGTCCCTTCTTCAGACTCGTCTTTAGACTCAACATCATTATCAGACCCACCTTCTTCACCAGATTTACCCTTCTCCTCATCATCATCAGACCCATGTTCATACTCACTACTACTATCTTCATCAATTTCATCCTTCTTATTCTCATCCATCTTCCTTTTCACAGAAACTTTCGTTTTGACAGATTGTTGAGGTTTCACATAAGATGGTTTACGTGCAACACTTTTTGTTCGACCTGCATAAAAATTTTAAATGTTAATAACCATAAAATAATCTAATAAAAAAGAAAACAATCATATATTCTGTTTATACATTCTGTTTTATACATTCTGTAAATTAAAAAAGAAAACAATCATATATGATTATATCAGAATCATATATGATTCTGATAGAATCATATATGATTATGATATAATCATATATGATTATATCAGAATCATATATGATTATATTAGAATATGAGCAGACACCACTTTTTGAGATTAATTTTAGACAAGCAAATGAACTTGAAATTGTGAAATTCTTTTTGATTTAGATGCACAAGTAGCCAAAGAATATAGAAAACCAATTTTTAGCAATTTCCAATTATTATTAAGCTCTAAAATGGATCAAAGGTGAAGGCCTTTTAATTGGTTTAAGAAATTATGCAACTACTGAAAACAGAAAGAAAGTACTGCTAACAGAACCAAAAACTAGTGACGGAACGACTAGCATTGTGATTCTCGCAGCTAAACACAATTTCTTCATTTATATACATTATTTCAGATCTGCATGTTACTACTTGTTTCGAGCCTACATTTTGGAAATTTCTTTTATTGGTTGAGCTAGTGGGATTGTTAACTACTTGTGTAACATATAATTGCCTCATTGAACCTATCATCATGTAACATTGGTTGCTCTGGATAACTCACTTTTTTCAAAACATTGGTTGCACAGTACGACCCCAACGCCTAATATTAAAAGTATTTCTACTCAAATGCACACTTTTCACGTGTATGCTAGTCCCTATCTAATTACATCTCAGCAAGTCACTCAACACTCAACACTCAACGCACGACAGTCACTCAACACTCAACGCACTTGCAGCACACGACAATCACTCAACACACGACAGTCACTCAACGCACTTGCAGCACAACCGTAATCCTTTCATCAAACTAAAAAACTATATTACTATCAATCAAATATACCTAACAACAAACTCATTCAAATCACGCTATAATAATTCCTAATTTAAACCTAATCATCAATAAACACATAGTTCACATACACATATCGATCAATTAACAACAACAACAATAACAAAAACTTTACAAACCTAATCTAATCAGCATCAGATTCAAAATTAGGTCAAAATAGCTTAATAATACAATAAAATCATCAACAATAGATAAAAATCTACAAAATAAGCAAAAAAATAAACAAAACGTAAATAATAAACAAAATAAGCAATTTTACCCTTCGATTGATCAACTAACTTCATTATATCAACAACTACGGCGGTTAACGACGGTTTAACGGTGGCGACGGCGGTTAACGGTTATTGAGAGAGATTGAGATTGAAAATGAGGGTTTGAATGGGGTGGGTGAGAGTAATGTAACCGTTTGTTTGAATGGGAGGGTTTGAGAGAAGCGTTTATACTAATGCTTTAAGTGATTTGTCTGTTTTGCCCTTTTGGTTATTACTAAAAAAAAAAAAAAAAAGGAATTAATCTAACGGTTGGGAAGGTTTTAAATGGATGGATGAGATGGATAGATGGGATCTATGGTAAATGGGAGATCTACATGGAACTTTTGGCATAACAATATATCGCCGCCGTTGTGCACGGGTATCTCACTAGTATAATAAAATGCAGATAAGAAATGAAATTAAGAAAAGCACAGGGACTTGACTTGCCTTTGTTATTTTTGTCACTCTCTCAAGCCCTAAACTAACACCTTGACGAAACACTTTGTAGTTAGTTTGTGTGAGAGTTATGGCGGTGGCATATAAAAGGTTTCAAAAGACAATTTTAAGCAGTCTAGTGTCACGACCTGCAGCTTATAATTTCATTTCACGCAGAGGCATTGCTTCTAGGCTTTATGTTGCAGGTTAATTGCCACCCTACCCTTTTTTAATCTTCACTCTTCAAAATTATGCCTTTATTTTGGGTTTAGTACTTATTATCAGAGACTGTTAGGTATAGAAACAAACACATCATTGGGTACCACCATAGGTACTAGTATCGCTCAATGATTTAGGGAATACAACTGTTGCTCAGTTTTTTTAGATATAAATTTTGTTCCTTATTTGCAGCTGGTATGCGATACTTTTGCGCGTTTTTGGATTTTTATAAGGAAAGTAATTGGGAGTCCTAAAAATGGGACTAAATAGATGTGTCAATAAGTTATTGGTTTGTGAAGAAGTGGGTCCTTTTTGGGTCACCAACAGGATGCTGATACATAAGTTTAGGCATATAATTAGGCATACAAATTAGACATGCCAATAAATGCTCTTTTTTTAAATAATGTTTAGCGTGTGTGGATTGGAAAAGTTACTTCACTAGAAGGTCAGGTCACTGGTTTAGTATAAAAGAAGACAGGGGCTTTTTTTTGCAGATGTAGCAATGTCTGCATAGATAGTCTTTAGGATGTGAGTTATGTGGAAGCCTTTTAATGAAATTTTGTGTTTGATAGTTTGAAATGTTTTGGAGAATGGACTTAATTCAACATTAAGCTTGGTTTATGACAACTAAAAATCATAAATTATATTGATTTAGTTTACAGAGACGGAGAACCAACTGTGCTAATTGCTTATTGATGATTAGTCTCACACTCTTTGTAGCTATTATCTGTCAAAATCATCACTACTATAAAGAAAAGTTACTAATAACTTTCTGCGTTTATATAAACTAGCCTGACTTTTTGGTACTCTAGCCTAGTTATAGAGTTCAAATCTTGAATATAGTCACACAAGTACAGAATTATGTTTTCGTTTTTTTATCCTTTTAAATATATGCATGCATCCTGAAGTATATTCCATCTTGTATCTCCTTGCAGGACTATCCTTTTATACAACAGAAAAGGCATTGCAAGACGCCTTTTCTCAGTTTGGCCAAGTTGTTGAAGGTATTTCAAAGTCTAAACGTTATATGCATCTACATACTTATGTAACTATAGTTAACTACAAGCAAAAACTCGTTGCTATTTGCAGCCAATGTTATGATGGATAAGGTTTCAAGTAGATCGAAAGGCTTTGGGTTTGTTACCTATGCATCTGCAGATGAAGCTGAGAAAGCCATCAATGAAATGGATGGAAAGGTTACATCTTGAATCCGTCCCAGTTAAATTTCAGAAATCAATACACATTTTTGATTTTATTGTGTGCAGAGGTTCACCTGCGCCGACTCCGGGCTATCCAAAAGGGTAGTCGCCGTGGGATTAGTCGGCTCGCAATGTCGAGTCGGAAACCCATGTTACCAAAAAAAAAAAAAAAAAAAAAACTCCCTGTGCATCATTTGACTGGACAAGTAGTAAAGAGCCAACTATTTTTATAAATGTTTACCCGTTAGTAAAAAGTCATACAATATTGATGGACCTAATCTTATACTAATTACTTTTGGAGTCATTCTGTTTACGAATATGCATTTGTATTGTTGCTTGCAGACGCTCCATGGACGTGTCATATGTGTTGAACTGGCAAAACCTCGGACGCCAATTAATAATGGTGTGCCAATAGCCAGAGGACCCCCTGAACCACCTACTATTGAGCAGGTGTAGGCACTAGTACATTGGAACCGAATGAATAAGTAATCACAACATTAATTCACAAGATGATCTGAAGATTACAGTCCTACCCTCTGAGCTGTGGTGAACTGATCTTATGAGCGTTTGCATGCTTATTCCAAAACACGTGGGCACCAATACTAGCAGTTTAAGTGAATCATCGTCTTGTTATTCAACAATATAGATGAATATGTTATTTCCATCTTTTCTTAGATTTTAATATGTTTGACTTCAGAATTTTAATGATACAAATATAGGAGCCAGCTATGGGTCTGTTGGTTTGTATTTACATAAGGTACACTGTTGGGATTGTATATATTTATGTTTTAAATGACTGAAATCCATTCGAGAGCCATAAACCAACAACCACTGTGAAACCAATGGGGCATAGGGCCAGCTGTGATTATCTATGTGTATTATACAGCAAATTTGGGCTTCAACCATTGAGAAAGTTAAGGGGATGGGAAGTTGTGTAAAAAGGGAACGATGGTATAGAAATAGGTACTTCCTGGATGGGGTCAATGGATGATCAAGTGTGTAAGTTGTGAGTAAATGCATTCTTGGTTGCGGGATTGATTTTTTTTGAGTGTTATAGTTTCCTGTCATTGATTAAACTCATCTCCAATTTTGGACCATTAATCCAGTTTCCTTGTATCAGATGACAAACTCCAAACATGTAGGTTAATCAATGAAGCAACATGATCAGAAAATGTAATAGGAATTCATCACTTTGATGTTTGGATGTAACAGTGAAAAAAAGAGCATATTGAGAAAATCCCACATCGGCTGAGTGACTAAAGTGAAAGTTAAGGGAAGCTGTATAAAAGGGGAAAGAAGCGAAAGTAATAATCACTTACCTGGATGGGGTCTATGAGTGATCAAGAAGGCTCATGGCCTAGGTTGGTGACCTCCATTGCACTCAGGAGGGGTGCCACCCTAAGATCATCCCAAGTGGTTGAGTCTATATCGTAATTTGTTGCTGCGGGGGCCTGTGTTCGCGCGGCCCCTTCCAATTCTCTAGTTTAAATCCTTTCGGTAGTTCTTTGCTATAACAGGTCTACAGCTTCAGCAACTGTGTTGAGTTTGGTTCTTGAAGTTAAGATGAAGATGTATTACAGTTTCATCCTTTAAGTGGTAATTTTTTGAAGGCAATGGATTAATCTTCTCTGCCTAGTGGCAATCACCTGGTTTTCACCTGGTTTTCTGTCCCTTTAACGCAGTCAACAAAATTTATTGACCAAATCAACATAATTAGTTTTTGAGTCATTCTGATTAAGAAAATGCATCTTTTTTTGTTGCTTGCAGATGCTCAAAGGATGTGTGACACGTGTCATATGTGTTGAACTGGCAAAACCATGGTGGCCATTTAATAATGGTGTACCAATAGCCAAAGAACCTCCTGAACCACCTCCTATAAAGCAGGTGTATGCACTTGTACATTGGAATTGCACGAATAAGTATTAATGACATTGATTCACAAGATCTGGTCTGAAGATTACAATCCTATAGCGATCTGATCTCTTGAGTGTTTGCGTGCATACTCCCATCACAAGTGTGCATTGGCCCTAGCAGAAGAAATACATCATCAAATTATTCAAGACAATAGAGCAATATGTTACTTTCATCATTATTTTTCTTTTGTTAGACTCTAATCCTTAACGTTCAAAATATAGTTGCGGCCTGTAGTTTTGCCTGTTTTTTTATTAGATAAATGGTTGTCTTTCTATATTTATTTGCTTTTTCGGTGTCTGAAACACATGCACGGGTAACCTATGACCAGTTGCTTAAGAATATTAATTTGTGAGAGGGTCAAGTGTATGTTGTACTGCCTTGACTCATCTAATTACTCATTTTTCAAAGGACTTGGAATTATGTGTGGTCTTTATCAATCAATATATATTACATTGTTACTCTACTGATATCACCATGACATTCATTTACAAACTAAAAACAAATCGGAACTAAGTCGGATGTGTAATCCTATCTTTATCTCAACTGCGGTTAAATTTGGGTACCATCAAATTTAAAGAGCATACATGATATGGAGGAAAAAAGACTTGATATTTATTTGAATTTGATTTGTGGAGTACGAACTTGTAACCTTGTAAGTTTAACAAGTTAAGATACATTTTTTTGTAAAAAAAAACACACTTTTGAGGTAGAGGGTTGCATTGGAAGAGTACCAGCATCCCACATCGTTTGGGTAAGAAAAGTAAAGGGGGTGGGGAGCTGTATAAAAGGGGAAAGAAGCAATAGGAATAATCACTTACCTGGATGGGGTCTATGAGTGATCAAGAAGGCTCATGGCCTAGGTTGGTGACCTCCATTGCACTTAGGAGGGGTGTCACCCTAAGATCAGCCCAAGTGGTTGAGTCTACATCGTAATTTTTTGCTGCCCATTACTAGTTCAAGTGTTCTTTTTTTTTTGTATTGCAAACCTTTATATTTGAAATTAGCATCTAAAACACTAAAGGTTAAATGGGTTGAAAACAGGTAATTGTGTACAACAATTCGAACTTTGATAATTGTGTACAACAACAATTTGAACTTTGATGGTGCACAAATATACTCTTTTGTAATCAGTTATATTTTGGAGGCTATGGGTTTGACTTCTTAACCTTGTGTGGGTCTGTAATATGAATAATCCTTTTTGTGTGCTCGAGGCATCAAAGGAGGCACATTCCATGTGCCAATGGATGCAATCCCGAATTCATAGAAGAAACTCTTTTAACAGCACTTGTCAGCTTTGCTCATGGTTTTGAATCCTTTGAACAGAAGTTGATAAATTATCTGCAACTAGGCATCAAATTCACACCTTTTCCCCATAACTGTCCATATGCGGAATAGGCAGTGTTACTTTTTGTTCTTCTGAAGAACAATAGATTATCTGCAACTAAAAGCTAAATTCTGTATCAAAACAGTTAAATCACTTTCTGTTTATCACACAGAATAATAGAAGATACTGTGTTTACAAATTTTGTAACATTTGTAATGATCATTCACAGCTAAAGAGTCAATTTTGTGATTTGTAGCTTTTAATATGTTGCATTTAGTTATATCCGGTTATCCCCACCAATAAGACTTATTTTTTATTTGTATTATTATTTTTTTTAATTTTTTTTTTATTATTATTTTTTTAAAGAAGCAATTTCTAGCTTATATATAGATACCAACAAATTCTGTGTATATAACTAGTACACAGAGAGTGTTAGTGTGGACTGTGGAGTTTGTTGGATGACTTTATATGTGATTTCCTATATGTAGTTCAAAATGTTATAAGTACTGGAGTTGAATCAACACTATTCTTAGTTGATGACAACCATGAATCCTAATTTTCCCATTTACATAGGTTAAGTTTGACACCAACAACTCATTGCTTATTGATGAATAACATTATGCTCTGTGTAGCTCTTGACTGTCTGAACTATTATGACTGACTTTTTGTGAATCCTGAAATAACACTATACCTGCTAACTATATAAGAGGACTCTACAATTTTCAGATTAAGTGTGGGTCAAAGTAGAACCATCATGCTTAGCACTTTTTCTCCAGAATTGTCCATTTTTGCAAAATGTAGTGTTTTGTTTTATGTTTTCGCAAAAATAATGGATTATTCGTAAGCAACAGCTAATATTAAAGTCAATAACTTTCTGTGTTCATAAAAACTAGCAGACTTTTTGGTACTCCAATCTAGTTATTATAAAGCTGAAATCTTGAATATAGTTACACAAGAACGGAGTTATTTTTTGGTTCCTATCTCCTTTGAAGTATATGCATTTGATTTGAGAATCAGGAACTATATTCCATCTTGTATATCCTTGCAGGACCACCATTTTATACGACAGAAAAGGTAGTGCATTATAAGCCTTTACATATGTAACTTTGGCCAAATTGTTAAAGGTGTTTGGAAGTCTAAACATTATTAGAATTTACAAATTTATGTAAATATCCAAGGATTGATGGATATAGTTCAAGCAGATGGAAAGGCTTTGGGTTTGTTACCATCAATAAAATGGATGGAGGGTTAATTTCATATTTACCCAATATAAAGCTCAAAATGTCATATTTACCCAACTTACATGTTAATAATGCATAATGTGCAATTATTTTGATGCATGTTTGGGGAAATATGGAATTTTGATGTTTTTATTGGGGAAATATGGAATTGCCCCGATGGATGGAAAGGTTACAACTTAAATTCATCCCCTTCCCGAATTGTAGAAACTAACCCATAAAAGCTAAAAATACACTTTAGTAATAATGTCTCAAGAAAATGCATTTTAATTTGTTACTTGCAGACGCTCCATGGACGTGTCTGTCGTGTCATATTTGTTAAATTAGCGAAACCTTGGATGCCATTCAATAATGGTGTGCTAATAGCCAGAGGGACCACCTGAACCGCCTACTATGGAGCATGTGTAAGCACTTGTTACATTCGAACTGAACGAATAAGTAATCACAACACTTATTCACAAGATGATCTGAAGCTTACATCCTACCCTCTAAGCTTAGGTGATCTGATCTCTTGAGTGTTTCCATGCTCACTGCAACACAAGCGGCCACCAATGCTAGCAGTATAAGTAACACATCATCTTGTTATCCAAGGCAACAACAGAATGTGTTAGTACTTAGTACTTCCATAGTTAATTTGCTTATATTTTTGTTAGACTTTGACTTTTAACATTCAAAATTAATATTGAGCTGCAGTGTTTTTGGTTTATATTTGCTTAAGATAGATACATCATTGGCATTGTATACATATTTGTTTTTTAACTGACGGAAGTGAATGCGCCACTCTCAAACCTACCGCATCTAATTGTTGATCAAACATGACCAGTTTTGTTCTAAGAAACTTACAGGACAATAAATAGAAAAAGCCTTTTGAATATGTGAATCCGATATTCAGTTTCCCCAATATTGTTATTAGGATTATGAATGAAGCAATATGATCAGAAAATTTTGATGTTTGGATGTAAGAGTGAAAAAGAGAGAGCATATTGAGAAATCCCACATCGGCTGAGTGACTAAAGTGAAAGATAAGGGAATCTGTATAAAACGGGAAAGAAGCTAAAGGAATAATCACTTACCTGGATGGGGTCTATGAGTGATCAAGAAGGCTCATGGCCTAGGTTGGTGACCTCCATTGCACTCTGGAGGGGTGCCACCCTAAGATCAGCCCAAGTGGTTGAGTCTACATCATAATTTGTTGCTGTGGGGGCCTGCGTTCGCGCGGCCCCTGTCCATGTTTTAGTCAAATATATCTCTTGTAAATTATTGTTGTGCATTAGTACTTGACAAATAGAAAACTTTGGTTGGCTTATTATGGGTTGCCTTTTTAATTCGAAAGCTTTACTTAAATGTTCAGGCTGGCTTTTTCTCATGAGAAATCTGGGTGTTTAGAAACGATAATCTGAAGAAATAATCCAATAGACTTCCCCAAAGTTGAAAGCAATATTTTCTAGCACCCGTATAAACAATGTTAAAGTCTCTTTGCATATCAGTTTTCAATATCCTATCATTTTGAAGTTGCGGTTGAACATGGAAATTAACAATTAATATTGGTTGTTTTATAAACATGTACAATGGTGCCGCCCATACTTTCTGTGAAAATATGCAAATATACAATGTTATCCTTTAAACAGTAATACTTTGAAGGCCATGGGTTTAACTTCTTCACCCTGTGCCTTTTAACGGAAGGGTCTGAATCCTCCTTTCAATGTGCTTGATGGCATCAAATTGAACGACACTCCATGTGCCAATGGATACTAGCCTGAACAAGAGCCAACATAGAAAAAACTTTTCTAACAACACTTATCATATTGATTAGTAACAGGGTTCCCTGGAACAAAAGTTAATCTTAGAGAAGTTCATTCCATAGCAGAGGGACACCATCACAGTAAGGGGTGTTTATTTTTTTTCGTTAGCTAAGTGATGCTTGGGGCCCATGTGGGACCCATTAGTGGGTCTGGATGGGGAGAGTCCCCTTATATTACTCCAATGGGGATAGAGGAAACAAGGGCTCAAATGAACCCACTTACAAAACAAATAATATTAAATAGATTGACCCCACACTTCCCTTAAAAAAAGAAACGGCCCCTAATTGTGTCTTAAGAGTTACCGACTCTTCAAACCATCATATTACCTGCGACATAAAGTGTGCCTTTTAAAATGTTGTTTTCCATATCATGTTACCTGGGATTTTGGGTGTTCTCGAACTCGCGCTCCAAGGCTATAATTATTTTGTGCTACACATGCTAAAAAATCCTTGGCTTGACAGTACTCCAAACCAGTCCCAAGTTGAAATCTTGAATTTAGTCACACAAATACTGAGTTATGTTTGGTTCTTTTCTTTATACA
>JARVZY010010144.1:0-29830 GCA_030686995.1 Artemisia argyi | reverse complement strand
ACTTTTAAACATTGAGGACAATGTTTCGTTCTAGTCGGGGGGAGGGTGAATCTTCGATTCAATTTTGACCTTGCATGTTTCACATGTCGTGCACTCTTGCAACTCCGTTTTTCCACCAAAAATAAAAAAATTGAAAAAATGAGAAAAATTTCAAAAATTTTGATGAAAAAGTCATGAAAAAGCATAAAAAAATGAGAAAAATTGAAAAAGTTGTGCAAAAATATAATAAAGTTTAAATAAGTGTTTTGACACCTTGTTGATTTTCTTGCTGGCGAGAGTAGGAATAAATATTTTGACTTGACCGGGCGTGTTGAGCCCTAGCTTTTTCCCTTAACCAATGATAATCACATAAGCTTGTGCTAGTCTTGTACACTAGGAGCTATAAAATGCGAATTCTTTCTAAAGAATCTGCAAGTTCCCGTACTTGACTTTATACATGCGCAGCTTAAAAGCTTTCGCTAGTCTTTTACATCAGGAGCTAGAAAACGCGAATTCTTCTTCTAGAATTTGCAAGTTTCCGTAACTGACTTTATATATGCGTGGCTGATTATCGGCTAAGTATTCGCGGGTTCCATTATTTGGAATCTTAAATTGCGAAGAGCGAGAAATGATAGAGTTTATTTAGAAGTTAGATGCTAAACGTGGAGTAGTGGTTCTCTTTAGAGCTCATAAGAGGTACTTGTGGCTTTTTACTCCCATCAGATACGTCACCAATATATAATAGATGTTCTAGGTTAATTAGTGGTATTTCGGTTTGAATAATATTTAGTTCTTTATTTTCTTAAGAGAATTTTTGCTTTAGAAGTTGGGTACATATCAAGGAACATCAATAATAAGAGCAAAAAGTGAAAAAATCAAAAGTCAAAAGTTGATTATCTATGTGGTTTTGGAGCTACCCGATAAGCTTCCATTGATGTTGAGAAAAAAAGTCAAGAAAAAAAAAGTTAAAAATATGAGAAAAGTATGAAAAAAGTGAAAAGTGAAAAAATGAGAGTTGAAAGTTATGTTGAATAAGAGCTTATGTATGTAAATAAGTTGTTGGCGCGTGAGGTGCATGTGATAAGTGATTAGTAATCAGTCACATGAGGTGCACGTGATCGTACTCCGCAACTTATATCCTTGATATTATATGTACCCCAAATTCCTTGATGTAGACCGAATTTCTATTGCAGTGGTTCTTAAGAGAAAATGAATAACTATTTATCGTTTTAACTTAGGTATCACTATCGGACTAAAAATTATTGAATCGAGAAAATATGAAGCAATTCATTTCTCAACAAAATAAAATATTGAGATACAAAACCTAAGAAATGGGAGTAAGAAGTTTCTACAAGTAACTGTTATGAGTAGTGTTAGCATCTAATTTGTAGATAAGCTGTGATCTTGTTTGTACGCTTAGTTTGGGGACTTGTGAAAAATCAAGGATGACGATTTTTATCCGTATGGTCGCTTCTTTAATAGAAGTGTTTCTACTCGTTGACCCTAATAATTATTGCAAGATAATGAAAGTTCAACAAACCGTCACAAGTATGAAGTGAGAAAAGTCCAAAAATAGAAAGTGTAAGTGGAATAAAGGAATAAAAAGAAAATTTTGGAAAACGGAGCGTTTTTCGGGAATAAATGATTTTATTACTTCTTTCGAACCTCCTTGCTACTTTACAAAGTTAGTAAGAAGAGTTTTGAAATTATTTATCCCAAAAGCGTGAATTGATCACATTGCGTGAGGACACGACAATACCTTAGTCGGGGGGATTTTGGTGAGTGCTTATTCACTCACTATTATTTGACCAAATACCAACCCAAAACGACCATTTGAGCTAACAAATGCAAAGAAAACGTGTGTTTTTGTGTTTGTGATATGCAGGTACGGATAAATCATAAAAAGCTGAAAAATCACAAGAAAACCGGAAAACGAGCACGAGAATTGAAGTTGGTCAAAGAGTCAATGCCGGGGATCCAAAAGTCATCATCAGTCCTTCATTTATTCAAGATTGTCAAGAGTAGTCCTTGGAAATACTTTTCAGAATTGACATTTTCAGCCCATGAAATTTGGAAGATTACATAATTGGTCCTTGTAAATTGAATACCAAATTCAGAAAATAAATTACAAGCTCTGGTCCAAGTTCATTATACCCCAAAAGTTCAATCCAAGTCCACTAATAAATTCCTAAGGCCCAAACCTTAACCTTTTTAACCCGAGCCCAATGCCTAACCAGTCGAATTATAATAAATAAACCAAACGTACCATTTTTTCCCCATTTCCCCCCAAACCCAGAAAAACACCCAAAATATCATATGAACCCTAATTCCCTTTTACCCTCAATTACCCAATTTCCCAATAATTGACTAATCATTTACCCATCATTGAGCTTCTAGAAGGCCTGTCACGTGATCAGACATGTGTCAGAGAGAATGTATAGATCTATCAGGGACATGTGGCTGCGTGTAATTGGTCATGACACCTCATTTTATCTGATCCAAGGGTTGTGGAATGATCAAAGAAACACAAAATTCATCCAAGGGACGAGAGATGATGAGAAGAAACACAATAGTTGCACGTATTGCCAGCGTGGATTCAGACTCAACTCCTCTCACCTCATCTATAAATAGGGACGTATTTAGCTTATTTCTGAGTAGTTAGTTTAGAGTAGCGAAGCTCTGTTATTTTCATTTTTCAAATGTACTTAGTTTAGTTCATTGTAATTGTATTTTCAATTAGTTTTTAATAAAATTCAGTTTTTACTTCAAATCGTATTAGCTTATTGCTTATTCTACTTAGCTTAAAGTTTTTACATCTTTGTTAATTCAGTTACTTTTAGTATTAAATATAGCTTAAACATTTCCATGTTTTAATTCAGTAATCATCTTATTCAAAAACATAATAAAAAGCAGAAAATACAAAAAGAAAAAAAATAATATGTTTACATTTACTTAGAAAATCTTACAAATAAGCTGGTTTACTATTTCTTCAGTCCATTTTAAGCTTTTAAGCTTGTTGTGGATAAGTTGTCAGTCAGATTTCATAAGTAATCTTAAATAGTCAAACAAAGTCAACTGAAGGGGATTATGATGAATAATGGTGGATTGTGGTAGTCCAAAAGGAGTTATGGAAGTTTTTGGCCTATCAAGAGATAGGCAAGCATAGTGAATCGATCCTGTTTTTGCTGGATTGAAAGTTTTTGTAAGTTTTTGATCCTTTGATTTCATTGCACAACTGTTTCATTGAATTTAGATTACTGTTTTAGTTGTAGTTGAATTTGAACTTGATTGATTCTGAGTTTGTAGGTTGTTTAGATTTGATTTGTTAGAGATTGTAGTTTAATTGATTGAGTTTAGACTTATGTTCATTAGTTTATAATTGTAGTATCTGTCATAGCGTATATCTGTTGAGTGTAATTTCTGTTTTCTGTGTTATAACTGGATTGAGTAGCGTCTGTTTGTGGATTAAGTTTTAATTAGTGCTAGTAGAGCTGTCTTGAACATTGTTTTGGTAGCTAGTAATCTGATGCATAATCCAATATTGTTAATTGATGTTTGCAGGAGTGTTTGGATTTGCTGGTAGTATAGTGTTTGAGTCTGTTTTGTGCCAATCTTCTTGCAACATTAGTCTTCAGTAGGAAAATCTAGTATATTAGAATCATAAAATTGATAGGTTTTAAACTTAAAGTCAATATTCATCTTATACTTCATTTCTGCTAGTATTTTTGAATATTAGATTATGCCATTTGTAGAATTGCTGAATCTAGTTTTTGGCTGTGTGATTTTTGTAGTTAAATATCTCTTCATAAAATCTAGGATCAGATTTAAGTGGCTGATATTCAACAAAGTCAAACTAAGGTGAATTGATAAAAGTCAGCTGGTACTCTTTTTTTACCAGAATTCTTTACCTGATCTAGGCAGTAATTAGGTTAGAATTGGGTTAATTGTGATAGGGTCTTTATGTTTACTGAATAGCTTATAGTTCAGTGTAGCTTTTGCATCATATAGTTCTTAAATCAGAGCTCATTCTGATAGCTTATTACCCCTGTCTAGTTGCTAATTTGAGCCAGGGGTCTGCTTGTAAACTTAGGCTTGCAATTTTGTTACTAAGCTTGAATCTGTGATTTGAGTGTTGTTATGATTTGAATTAGTGAAGCTTTAGAGTCTTGCACATTCAGTTTACCTCTGCCTTTGCATTTGCTTGTTCAGCTTAATCTTTTGAACTTAACTTTTGAGCTTATTGTAATTTGTTTAATCATTTGTGGATTTCTGAGCTTGTTATTGTTACATCTTGGCTTATCTGAGCTTATTTCATCAATAGTAGTCTGTGTTTAAAGTTGCATATTGATTAGATCTCAAGTGCTTAATAATAAGCACTTGAGATAAGCAGTTCAGCTTTTCAATTTCTTCTCAAAATTTTATTTTAAGTTCTTTTTATAATTTTTGATTTTCTGGAATTTTTCCAGATTTTTCCAATCATTTTTACTATTTTTCTTATTTTATTTTGATTTTTATTCAATTTCTAAATAGTTTTAATTCCCAAAAATCAATAAAAATTAAAAAAAGGTTCTGAAAAAATACAAAAATATTTTTATAATTTCTTTTATAATATTTTAGAATTTTTAGAATTTAATTTTCATTTTTTTCAAGTTAATTTTCTATTTTTCCTTATTTTTAATTCATTTTTAATTCCAAAAATAGGAAATTAATTCTAGAAAATAAATAAAAAGTCTAAAAAATAATTTTCTTTTTTCTTAAAATTCTTTTTATTAGTTTTAAATTTTTAGAAAATATTTCCAAGTTCATAGGGTCATTTTTCGTAATACGTTACGTTTTAAATTTTACGGTTGCGTTTCCGTTTTTACGTTTTTCATTTCGGTGCATAATTAGATTATAATCTTTGCATATTTCATACTTGTTTGTGATTACGTGAACTATTTGATTGCTATTTCTCACTTTCTCACTTTACAATTCACGATTTCACGAATCGATATTCTCGATTCCATTCGCCTTCGTTGGAAAATGACTCGGGTGATCCGTATTTTACGCGGATCACTTCGATACTATACTATAATTATAATAATTGATTTTCACACGAATCAATATATATATATATATATATATATATATATATATATATATATATATATATATATATATATATATATATATTACGTTAATGCATTTTCATATACAAGTAATTTCTGTGCATTTTTTATTGATGTAGCTCACATGTGCGAATTGATTCAAGAAAATGTGCACGAGCATGTATGTAAAGCAACATTTAAATTGTTAAATGATACTTTTTAGCATGATTAATTTATGTAAATAGTTGATTTCGAATGCTCTTTGAGAAATATTAGGATGAATTTATCGTGTGCAATTGAATTATTATTGAAAAGAAGACGGTCCACGCATCGCAAAGTGTTTTCTTTTTTTATATGTAGAGTCATTAATGAGAAACAAATATTTACGCCCACTAAATGAGTTTGCCATAGTAGCAAAATATGCCATATTAAAAATATCACATTGATTAATAAATATAATGGAAAAAAATACATAATTTTGACTTAAAGCCCTTTGTAAATTATAATATCAAATAAAAAAGTTGAGTTTTAAGCATAAGCAAAAGTTCAAACTCACCCAATTTCTCTCTCCCCTAGGGGCGAAATCCGGCCACCCTCCCACTCATTCCAATTGCAAAAACTGCCATTAATCCGCCTCTCTATTGTTCTTGTAATGATATGCAATCGGGTTTAACGGTAGTTATCATCTGGGATGGGGTGTGCTATTGATTTTCATTCATTATTCTTCTGATTTCGTGGCATTTTCTAAACCCTAAACAATTTTCCTATAGTCGGTTTATAATCGATTTATTTCTAAGGGTTTAGATTTGATGTTTATTTATACCCTAAACGATTACTAGGCTCTTCTTTAAATCGTTTTTGGTTTTCTTAACCCATAACGATTTTCTATCTTATAATTGCTAGTTTAGGGTTTTCTGGTTTGATTGGATCGAATTGGCTTTACTGGTATATCATTAAACGATCTATTTGATGGGCGATCAAGATTCATGCACGATATCTTTTTTAGGGTTTCGTTTTTTTAGGTTGATCGCTTGGGTTGGTTGCTGCGCGTTATCTTCTATATCTTATGGTTACTTGGATCGTTTGACATCAACGATCCTATTGTGCTTAAAAGCTTATAAAACCTTTTTAGGTTTTTATTTTTTCAATTGGAAGTAAACTCGTTTCGAGTTTTGTGAGGATGGATGTATACCCTCGTTAGGGTATTGTTGGAAGGGCTACTAGTTCTTGTGATGATGGTTGATTATTGGTACGTGGATTTGGGAGAGTGTGATGTTCTACGTGGGTAGAGGTTTTGTGTGCTGCTGTTTCACTTGGAAGTTAAGTTAGAGGGTTCTTATTCAAAAACTCTGATTGTTTGGTCGTGATTTGATCCTGTATGCGTACATGTTTATCATCGGTGGTGGATCTGGTTCGTTGCATGGTGGCCTTATCAACGTGGCTGTTTGATGGGGTGATCATGGCATGGATGTTGCAAATTTGTTGTTTGCTGCATGGTTGTTAGGGTTTCTACAACCCTATGTTTATTCATTAGTTAATTAGGTCTTTTGCAGCTGTTTTTAATTCGTCATCCTAGGCTGTTATTATATGACCTTTTACTGATGATTGTAAGTCCTTGTCACTTGACATGGTGATACATTGGAAGTTAGGGTTCTTAAGCCCTATGATCGTTGCTACATGTTCCAGCAGATGGGTTAACTGATTTGATGATTATTGCTGCTTGGATGATATGTTTGATCATGTAGGTTTTGTTTGTGGTGTTCTTTGATACTACAAACAGATGATATGTTGAAGAATGCTTGGTTATTCATACGTGGATTCTTCATGGAAGTTAAAGTGGACCACAATAGAGATATAGAAGGCTCAAGTACTCCTCTTGAGTAGTATTGTAATTTCTATGTACTTTGTCATTATTGGTAGGTTCATTTTATTGTAAGTTATAAGAATGGCGTGTCATTCTTATATAAGAGTCTGTAAGTGTCCTAAGGGACTTAGATGAGGGAACTCACCCTCATCCATTGTACTTTAACGTTTTTCTGGTTAATGTATTTTACCGGGGTACAGGATTGTTCCCCTTTACCCAAAAAAAAGTTCAAACTCTTATCGGAAAACAAAACTAGTGCATTTAATGTGATGTATATACAACATTGAGATGGAAGTGCAAGACTTGCTGGAATTGATCACATGATATTTAATAATTAGTATAGAATTAAAAATCAGTTATGGATTGAGATGAAGTTGAAAAGGTTGCAAGAATTAATTGATGATTTAGGGTGCGTTTGGTATCCCACTGTGAGAATAAATCTATGACTTTGAAAGTCATAGATGTTGTTTGGTTGGTTATGGGCCCCACCACAATGGAATGAGGATACCCATGATATGTGGGTTTCCTCATAGGAGTATGATGTTGTGGGTGTGTGGATACCCATGAAAAATGATATTTACATACCCATTTCTATTCACTCTATTCTCAAACCTATACCTATAGTGATTCCATCAAGCATACCAAACGCTCCCTTAATCTAATGCGATATATATAGATATATGTATTATGTTAATGCATTTTCATATACAAGTAATTTATGTATGTTTTCTATTGATGTAGCTCACATGTGCGTATTGATTCAAGAAAATATGCATGAGCATTTATGTAAAGCAACATTTAAATGGTTAAATGATACTTTTTAGTGTGATTAGTTTATATAAGAATGCAACTTGAATAATGAATATAAAATAAAAAGTATATAATTTTTGTTCGAACCCATTTGTAAATTAAAAAAAAATTAAGTTTAAGACATAATAGTGGAGTACAAAGGTTTTAGGAATTATTAATAGTGTGTTAATTAATATTCATTTGGTTAGCTATTTATAATTGAGTTTATTGATTAAATTTATTAATATTAGTTAGACTTTAATGTTAATTTTCAATAAAATTAGTTGTACAATAAAATGAGATGAAGATAAAAAGGTTTGTAACGATATTTATACAGTTATATATGGTATTATTATATATATACATTATTATACAAACTTTAACTTACAAGCTTAATAAAAAAAATATTTAACGCAAATTAAACTATTACCAATTAGATAGACCCCGTATGCTCAAATTATTATGCAAAAACCATCTAATTGACAAGTATTGTAGGGATAAGTAATAGGCCAAAAGAAACAAATCCATTTTTTTAACATGCAAATAAGTAATAGGCCAAAAGAAACAAAGCTATCACAACTTAATAACCAAAAGCCCATTTATAAAATACAAAACCACAAAAACAAAACAACATCAAACATTTTTAAATTTTTATACAAGAAAGTCAAAACGTTTCATACAACATACTAAACAATAATTAAGCATACACTCGCCAATACACAAAAAGAATACGCGATTAACAATTAGATTCGAAGCCTGTGCGTAGCACGGGTTCTACATAACTTTTATCGAAAAACAGAACCGGTGCATTTAATGTGAAGTATATACAACATCGAGATGTAAGTGCAAGGCTTGCCGGAATTAATCACATGATATTTAGTAATTAGTATAGAATTAAAAGTCGGTTATGGATTGAGATGAAGTTGAAAAGGTTGCAAGAATATTTGATGATTTAACCTAATGCAATATATATAGATATATGTATTAGGGCTATGCTACATCCACAAAAAAAACCCACTAAAAACTTCCACTCGCTGACGTGTCAGCGGGTGATTGGTTTTTTGTGGAATGTGGATCCCACAAAAAACCAAACATCTGATGACACGTCAGCGAGTGGAGGTTTTTAGTGAGAATCCTTATGTGGATGTAGCAAAATCCTATGTATTATGTTAATGCATTTTCATATACAAGTAATTTATGTGTGTTTTCTATTGATATAGCTCACATGTGCGAATTGATTCAAGAAAATATGCACGAGCATGTATGTAAAGCAACATTTAAATGGTTAAATGATACTTTTTAACGTGATTAGTTTATGTAAGCATGCAACTTGAATAATGAATATAAAAGAAAAGTACATAATTTTTGCTCAAACCCATTTGTAAATTAAAAAAAGTTAAGTTTAACACATAATAGTCGAGTACAAAGGTTTTAGGAATTATTAATAGTGTATTAATTAATATTCATTTTATTAGCTATTTAGAATTGAGTTTATTGATAAAATTTATTAATATTATTTAGATTTCAATGTTAATTTTCAATGAAATTAGTTGTACAATAAAATGTAATGAAGCTAAAAAGATTTGTAACGATTTTTTACAGTTCTATGTGCAATGCATTACAATTAACATCCTAGACTTCAAAAAAATGCTTAAAACTTGCAATATAAACCCCTCATTTATACAAAGGCATCACAACTTAATAACCAAAAGCCAGTTTATAAAATATAACACCACAAAACCATAACAACATCAAACATTTTTAAATTTTTATACAAGAAAGTCAATACGTTTCATACAACATACTGAACAATAATTAAACATACACTTGACAATACACAGAAAGAATCAGCGATAGCCCGTGCGTAGCACAGATTCTGAATGCCTCGTTTATGATATATGTTTAACTTTTTGTTTTGTATCCCGATTAGAGATAGTATCTATTTTTTAAGTGCGTTAAGTATAAAAACATACATTACTATTTTTAGTTTTCATTTTTCTTTTGTTAATTTCAAGTCAACATAGTTTGCATAATCTATACCACTTATAATATATATTATACCATCTCTTTTATTAAATTTTTAAAATTTCTTAATATAGATTTTAAGTAAATACAAGTAATAGAGCACTACTTACAAGTATTTAAAGCACAGATACAATCATTTAAATCACATACAATCAATACACTATTTAAATCACCCATTCACTAAAATATACAATCATTTTACCATATAATGTAACTAAGCTACTAAGCCAAGCATCTGAATTTGTAGTCTCATCAATGAATATATTTTATTCACTTGTTGCACTTGATAAAATATCGTTAAGCATTTTATATACTGATTAGTTGCCCGTGACGGACATGCGGACACGCTACTAAATATTTTGTGCCATTAACATTTATTTTATGATACTCGCTGCCGCAACGCTCGGATACCCTACTAGTTCAAACTTATGCCACAGAGAGTACCTTGAAGGTGCCAAAGTAGCAAGTTCTTAATGATAAAATGGACCCGAATAATTTAATAGTCCAAAACAAATATGAATTACAAGTGGGCCAATGTGGTCCAGCCCATTAACAGCACTTGAGGTCTTGAGACAGACAGCCAACACATGTATAATTAATTTGCTGTTTAATATGGTGTCTAAAATGTGTTGTTAATGTTTGGAATGAAAAAGATTATATTTACTTATTATTGATTATTGGGGTAAAATATTTATCATCAATACATACTTGATAATTAAATACTTATTTAACTCATTCGACTTTGAAGTTTAACTGAAAATGAGTAAACTTGTATCCTTTGTCGTCCCTTTGTGGTTCAAGATTTAGGGTGCGTTTGGTATCAATTCCTGGGAATCAACTATCACTATGAAAGTGATAGTTGGTGTTTGTTTAGGGTGCTTGGGCCCACAACTATAACTATGAAAGTTCATTATTTTCCATACTCCATATATGGCTAGAGAGTGGGGAATGAAACTTTCATAGTTGAGTATTATCAAACTCATACCCATTGTCATTCCTCCCAGCATACCAAACGCACCCTTAAAGAATGCAATAAAGAAAATTCATACTGAAACCAAAAGCTTTAAATTTTCATGAGACTTAAGATTTTTAATTCATATAAATATATAGTAAATAGTTAGAATCTGCATTGAAAGGGTAAAACTTACGTTGACTTGTTTATTAATGTATTCATACACTAAACAACATATATAAAGTATACGACATTTGAATTCGAAAATTTAATATATTTTTCTATTAATTATCAACCACTTGTAGAACTGATGTATAATAACTGAGAATTAATTACTAGTATTAAAAGTAAACTTCGCGACTTAAGCTAGACAGAAAAAAAATATATAAAAAATATAGTCTTGTACTGTATTATTTTGCAATTTTCATTGTTAAATTAGAAAACTGTTTAAATGTGATTCCTCGATCTCTGTAGAAAAACGATATAAAGAGGCTCATAAATGGGAAACCTTATAATAAATCGTTTTTATGTTGCAATGTGAATATTGTCAGATATTTATTTACCCAACCAAGAAATTCACTTCTATATATATATAATTTTTTACTTTTCAAATAAAGATGCATTTCATTCGTATGCTTGTTCAAACGCGTACATGCATATATATAGTAGCATGACACAACTATTTGTAACGTGTTTTGTGATTTCTTGATACGTATTTTCGCCGTAATGTTTATACATACAAATTTGTAAACAAGATTATTTTAAAATAATCTTTTCAAGGGCAAAAAGATTATATTAAAATAACTAGCGAGAAGCTAAAGATTACAAATCACCTAAATAACACCAAAATTTAAAACAATGAACACTTCTAACCAACCCCAAAAAACCACCCGAAAATAAACCTAAGCGACTCTATCTCCTAACGACACAACCTTACAACATAAACACCCACGTGAATATACCAAGTCGTCACACTCACTCCATAAACGCCTTTCATATCTAATTAAATACTTGAATCGGAAAGATCTTGATCATCCGAGTACTCCACGTCCTCCTTATATTTGTTGAGTACAACTCGGCGATCAATACCATCTTAAATAGCCGTGATAAGGAGTTGCATTTCACATTCTTCCTAGAATGTAGTTGAGGTAACGGGTTTAAATTGATACAATGACCTGGAGTGGTCATAAATATTCAACATAGGAAACATATATAAATGGGAAGCCACACATGACACATGCATGCATATAAAAATATACTAGTATAAATTTTCCATTAAATCATTATTAGTTTTATATATAATAATTTGAATGAATGTACATAACTCATAAATTTGGCACATAGATAGAGCAAATTTATATTATCTTTGGATGGTATTAATGAAGGTTCCTTTGTTAAACCATGAAAAGGGTGAGCCAACCACATTTGTATGCAAAGCATGGTGATTGGTGAATATAAACATTAGTTTTAATTTAATGTCCCATGCACCACCATTCATTATGGCCTTGAGATCCCAATCATCACCATATTGTGAGGAACACAAAAAATTTGAAAATTTTAGAGGGAAACTAAAATGTTTTGAATTTGGTAGAATCAACTACGCTTTGGAGATAACATCATAAACCATGTTTATACTTGCCGGTTAGTCGAGTTAAGTCATCAGGTTGGTCCTAATGAGTTGGCTCAAGTTGGTTCTGTGGTCTTCGATTTTGGGCTCTTGAGGGAAAATCAAAACACTATCTTTGTGAATTGGGATAGGAGATAGCTAGCTAGAGAAGTGATTATTCAATGGATTAAGAACTTAGTAATTAGGTCATTATTAGCTAGGTGGATTAAGAACTTATTAATTAGGTCATTAGGTAGATTAAGTGGTCAAGTTAGTCCAACTAAGTTAACATAGGTTGGCCCGAAACCATTAGTAGTCTTTGGTGAGTTGAAAGTTAGAGGATATAATAGATTATACTTGGAACAATTGACCACCAATCATATAAGATGATTAAAATAAAAGTCATACTGAAACCTTAAAATGCATGTTCTATGGGTAAAAACTGTTGAAACTTAGCCACACTAGCAAGATGTTACCTCATGAATGTCATAATGTGTATTCTATGCTTATAGCATGCAATGACATAACAACACCATACTCGTACCACATGAACACATTCATATCATATAATAAATGTAATAAGTGAGATACGCCCACTTTGTAAATTTCTATGATAGTTACATTCTCATTAAGTGCATATATGTGAGCAATTATTTTGTCCTAAAGTTCTTCAAAAAAAAAAAAAAAAAAAAAAAAAAATCGATTTAGATAGGCTGGAAAACTTGAACCCGTGCACCTCTTTTGAATGCCGAACGACTTTTTCCTAAGGACCTAGTTAGTCTCGCTCAATCGGCACATGTTCAAGTGACTTTTAAATGCATATAGGGATTCAAATACAACAAACTAAATCCATCAAATAGTATTCAAAAAAAAAAAAAAGGCCCATTGTTATTGTTTTTTCAATAAGAAAACGAGCTCTTAAAATCCTTAGAGCATCCACAATGGGTAAAGCTTTTAAAAGCTTTTTACTATTTCAAAAAGTCATTTTATGAGGTTTTTTGCATTGCTTCAAAAGCTTTTTGAAAAGCTTTTCTTCAAAGACTTGGTGAACCTCAAGTCTTTGCTCAAAGCTTTAGTCATTAAATGCATTTTGCATTAAATACATTAAATGCAAAAAGTTTTTAAAAGTTTTTCCATTGTAGATGCTCTTATATTAGAAAAAGTTACCATTATGTCACTTAATGCATTTGTACCACGTACATCATATTTAATTTTAGTCTAAAACAGCATAACATTTACTCCAATATGACAAAAAGTTCAACTTTAAAAGGGGACCAGCTAGAACGAAGTTCTCCAAGTTTTGGACCATAACTAGTCTAAGTTTAACTTAAAAAAGGACCATAACAAAACCATAAATGAGAACAACAGGAAATAGAGATATACTATAAGTAAATAATATCATTGTGGAAAATAGAAATAAAAATTTGACAAGATGGAGTATTATACGGAGTACTTTTATGTGGGACATAACATGATCATTTTTTCAATTGTATCTTTATCAGCATAATGATATTCAAGAAACAAGATCATGAGTCGTTTTAAAATAATCACACACGTAATCTAATAGGGTTAAGCTAAAACTTGCTAGCTATATGCGGACAAATCGACAACAAATATGCATTATCAATACTTCATTAGTGATAATGACTATATAATAGTTTCCTTTTTTGTATTGCTGTCTTGCCCCTAGATTTTTGTAATATATATTTTTTTAGCATTGTCTTAAAACAAATCTTGATCCCTTTCACAAATATGCAACACTCAAGGTTTTTTTTTTATTTAGTAAGACAATAACCCTATTTATATGTTTGATCATTTCTCATTATTAAGAGATAACATCGTATCCTTCTAGTTATAACTAGGGGTGTCACAAGATCTAACTCAAACCCGAACCCGAATACGGTTATTCGGGTGGGGTCAATCGGATTCAAATTTATATTCGTGTCAATATGAATTGACCCGAATTCTAAACAAGGTTGGGTTCTGGCTTAATATACATATATATCTTACTCGGGTTCGGGTCAACCCGAGTGACCCGAGTTTGATTTTTTTTTTTCTTTCTACTTTTTTTGTATTTCAAATTTGAACACCAAAATTGTATCATTTTTAAACGGCCTAGACCCGAACCCGAGTTGACCCGACCCGAATTGACCCGAACCCGAATTGACTGACCTGAGTGACCCGAGTTCAAAATAAGGTTGCGTTCGGGTATGTTTTTTTTTAGCCTTGACCCGAACCAGAATTGACTGACCCGAGTTCTAAACAAGGTTAGGTTCGGGTATGTTTTTTTTAGCCTTGACCCGATTGACCTGAACCTCACAGTGTCGACCCAGATAACACCCCTAGTTATAACTTTTATAGCCGCTTGTGGGTAGCATAACACATCACCAAAAATACCACATTCACTAAAAAAAAAAAAAAAAAAAAAAAAAAAAAAAAAAAAAAGACGCTCTTGAATTGCCCAAGGAAAGAACAAATCCTTGTGAATGACATCACCATTGGTGCAAAATGACTATGCCATTGGTCACAAAATTTGCCAATATAATATTTGTTTATGTTTAGATTACAAAATATAGTATGCAAAATTGTATAGATGGAAAAGAGAAAGATAATATGGGACTCACGGAATGGATTGCACAGACACCAAATTGATAGGAAATAATGAATAATATTTTTTTTTAGAAAGGTAACATATATATATAAATGAACCAAACAAGGAACAAAATACAAAAGAAATGACATCTCAAACTCTTCAACAAGCCAATTATGGGTATGAATAATATATTTGTAAGTCACATACTTATACCAAAAATCTACAATCATATCTATTGGTATTACTCCATTGCCATTTCCCCATACCAAACACACCCTAAATACACCCTAAATGAACTAAACAAGTAAGGCTGCGGCTGGCCGCGTTGCGGCCTGGTGAGGTTATTGTCGATGTATTTGTCTTCTTTATGTATTTTGTTCGTCTTTTTTTTTGCGACAGCCCACCGCTTTGTGGTGGAGCAAAATTTTTTAGTGAATGCTGGATGTTGTTTACATTGGTTATTATTTACGACGTAGGCATCATTGATCCTTGCACGGCATGTTTTTTAAGTATACATTTGTAAAGGATAAATAGCAATATGTTGTCGTTGTTTGTTTTTCTTCTTTTTTTGGTACGTTTGATTCTGTATCCTCTTTTGAGCTCACTTATATGCATGGTGCAACCTCTTAGCGAGTGTACACGCAAATGCGAAATGAATTATCATGAAAGAATTGAAAATTGGCTAAAACTTCATATAAGATTTTACAACAAAACAATACCATTGATGTATACAAACTAATATACAATTGTAGTTTTCCAGCTTCCTCTAAAATCTCATTCTAATAATAGATTTTAACAAATTAAGGTGGACAAAGTACTGATTCAATATCTTAGGCTTTACAAATTACATAATCATGACACTAATTTCTGTTAACTGAGAAGAAAAAAGATAATACCTATTGAGACATTGATAAAAACCTTTCATAGTTGATCTAACATATCCAAACTCTGCAGACACAATAGGAATTCGTGATCAAAACTATGGAAGATGAAAATACAATAAAAGTATCTATTATGCATTCAATATGCAAAGATTCAAGCAGCTACTTGCAATCATTCATCATCCTGTCACTTGTATCTTCTTACAATCTACTGAACCATCAAGGCTTCTAATAATTTATTTATCAAAAATGGCACCAAAGAGTTGAGAATTTCAATATTAAATAAACCTGAAAAAGGGAATACAGTCAAATTCTTTCTTTCTTCTTATTATCTAACATATTTAATCCATAATTCTTATCCCATGGTTAAATACCATGGTGGACGGGTTGGAAAAAGCTTGTGACTAACTAAATGTCAAAGGTCTCAAGTTCGATCCATGGTTGGTGAAAACAAACTTGAAGTGGCTATGGCAAAGTCCCCTAATGGGACTATAAGTCTAACAAACCTTTTATATATATCTATATAACCAGTTAAGCTTATGAGCTTATTTGGCTTGCCTTATAATTCTGAAGCCTATGTTTCCTGCTTATTATTCAGCTTTTGAGGTTATTTCCATATTTCAGGTACAATAAGGTCCTAAGAAAAAAAGATAAGCCAGATAAAAAGGCTTATGAAAAATAAGTGTTTGTTTAAGCTTATTTCTGGGCGTATAAGCTTATGTGGCCAAACCCACCCAAACATACCCATTTCAGCCCACTTTAACCCGTACTTCAACCCCCATTTCAGTACCCAAATGCACCCATCTGATCCCCCATTTCAGTCCCCATTCCCACATCCGGTTCATCCCCCATTTCATCCCCCCAAGCATACACATTTCAGTATAATTTCTTTACCGAAACCTGCCCAGTTCAACACCTAAACACAACCACTGTTGAAATGAGCATGTTTCCTGATGAAATCTTATTTTTCTCGAGTCTCAATAGCCCAATGTAACGTTTAATAAGATGACAGAAAAACTTCGATATTAAAGTCAAAATAAGAAATGCTTACCCACGGTTACAGATACGGATGATAAATAATATCTTTGCTTCAGGGTTGACATAGAATCCACCTTTCAACCTTGGTCCACGTTTCAACTGAATCAATTCCTTTAGCTGCATTTCTAATGCACATCATAAATCAAACCAACCAATGTAGCAACAAGCTGCAAAACATAACGCACTATATGCATAGACGATAGACTGATTATCTATTGACCTGAAATAAAGGTACATAATACGTGAGTTAACCAAAGGAAATCCAGGGTCTTATCCTCTTTTGAGACCAGCTACTATCTTAGAATGACCCATGTCGTTGCGAGACGAATCCTGGCAAATTTTAAAATCAAGGAGAAAGCATGTACAAATATTCATATCCGTAAAATTTCATACATCAAAATTTAAGACTCAACATGTGCACGTGTTTCAATATCATAACTAAGAATAGTTATTTCGCAAATCTAATTATTCTCATCTTTCTTTGGCCAAGTACATTTAATCAACGATATTTGCTCTTCATCGGTCTGAATTTTAACGACTCCCAAAAAAATGCAGTCACCAATTTGCCATATGCAGATCTTAAAACATAGTTCCCGGGATGTTAAGATAAACGACAGTACTAAATGATTTGTCTATTTTAATTTAAAACTCAAAAACCATAACTGATACAATAATTCATTGGGCTCATATTTTTAAATGGAAAATGATCAAAAAAGATCATAATTTCGCCATGGCTGCAACTGAACGCGGTTGCGCAATAGCAAGTATGCTATCACGCCATCAGGTCATTGGCCCGCCAACTTACGATTCAGACCTCCAATGACCGATATCATTTAACTTAGAGAACAACATTTAATCATCATAGCCCATTTCTATATTCGACTGATAAACCCAACAAAGAAGAGTGGGAAAAGGACAAAGATATCCTGAAGCCACAATGGTAGTTGACAACAAAAGGAGGCGTACCCGAAAGTAAAGTGCAAGCTGTACATATATTCGCTTGCGGGGTTTGAAGACCGGTGTCGGGTTCTAAAGCCAAAAAACAAATAGCAAATCACATATGACAAATCTGACCATATTTAGGTTTTTTATTTTTTATTTTTTTATTTTTTATTTTTTTTTCTTGGTGGGGGGATTTTATATTTTTTAGAATCGCAAGCCACAATTATATTGTACCTGAGCAGCAATGCACATCTCATTTTACCTAAAGGATGTAAAACTTGCAATGTCTGATGACCTTTCTCCAATATATTCTTGTCCTTTTTTGTCATCGGGCTTGAGTTCTTAGTCCATTTCCGAAACAAAGCCTCGACCGTTTCTGTATCTGCCAACATAAGTCGACATAAGCATATAATCCCAAAAATAATTATCGCAATCATACGTGCTACACTTGATTTGTGACTTAATCTTCATTCATGTGTAGAAGTACGTTAGAATCTTCTAAAAAAATTAAAACTCATGAAAAGAACAATACCGAATGGGTACTTGCACATGGCGCTCTTCTGTCTACTTATACCGTCAGACAATGGCCTACAATAAAAAGACCATCAATAATACAGAAGAAACAATTATCAAGTATCCATTTGTTATTAATTACTGATGTGGCATAAAATCAAAACAGAACACATTTAAATATAAAAACAACGTTGAATAAATATTAAAAGAGTAACCTGGGAATAAGACTTTAGTAATAACGCTTTGTACTGTAAATAACTCTACCTCCACAAATCCCATTTGCTTATTTGTCACGAACTTTTCACAATAAGATTGGTCAAACACCTTTTAGTACATGTGTATACTTTCATCATTTGCATATATATATATATATATATATATATATATATATATATATATATATATATATATATATATATATATATCATGTATATAGTTTATTTGTATACTAAATAAAAACATGAGATTCTGAAATCAGTTTTTCATAATACCTACTCTTCCATCCTACATCTAGTTCAAAAACAAATATAATCCAAACAACGAACCAAAAAAATCATAAAAGTTGGAAAAATAGGTACCTTAATTAGTTTTTTTGGCTTTTCTTTGTGATTATCTGGGTGCCGGCTACCACCATCTGCACTGCTGTGCCGGAACAAATATTCCGTCACCTAATCTGAAAAGGGTATAAGATTGAATCAGATCCTTCAAAAATCTACAAAATGATTGACAAAATCAATAAAGGAAAACCTAAAAAATCAAAAAATTAAAACCTCAACTTGAAATGCGCGGTCTCTTGTCCCGTGTATTTGCATTGTGAATGATATTGGATGCTGGATATGTTCCTACTGCACTGAATATAAGGACTGTGAGACAGTGAACTGTAACATTAATGCTATTATTTTTGCATTGTATGGCATGGTAAAAAATATTTTTTTCCCAAACCTTTTGTGAAATTTATTGGCAGACAACTGTTTAAAAAGCATGTATTAGATAAAGGGGTGTGTTTTTTTATAGAAAGTATAAACTTATGGTTTAAACTTACTCGAGGTTCTGCACTTCGACGACTCTCCATTTGGTGTTGCTTCCTGTTGCAGCACCTTTTGTGCGAGTATCGTTTGCTCGTATGATAGTTCCAATATAATCTGTAGCCAATATTATTAAATATCGGTTATTTGAAGCTTGCAAAAGTGTAATATACAAAAGGAAGGTACCTGTGAGTATAGCATCATTGTTATCAGCTATAGGTTCGAGTTCACTATATTCGGCAAAGTTGAAGTATTACTTTGGAAAGTTGTCGTTTGCAATGATGCTAATGTCAGTCGCATGCCCAAAGATAAGTGATGTTTTATGTGGTACAGCACGTTGCCATTTTCTTGCATGGGTTGAAATAGTAACATGTTATGGGAGTTGCTGACAATTGTAGCCTGCTCGCTGTAAGGCATTGTTTAGAAAGATAAGGACATGATAATGGCTATGTGTGTTTGGAATCTCTATATTTTTTTTAAATGCTAACCTGAGTTTGTTTTGACTAAGCATGAGCTCACAACAAGGATGACCGGCTGTGGTAGCTTTGCATACCTGTCTTCCTCGAATTCACCCGCCATTTTTTCCATAAATTGAATATACCATTTTACCACTGCAAAATTATATGGGGTTGAGTACATATCATATATGGTAGGAATTGTTAATAGGATTGAGAAGGCTGTTAACTTGAGGTTTTGGATGTCAGTGTTTCTGACCAAAACCCTGTTTGTAGTCGGATCACGATATCTTTCCATCTGCCTAACTTTTTGAACGCAGCCTACGTAATCTGGTAAGCCAATGTAGTATGGTTAGTGATAGTTGTGGGGCATCATCATAAAGGATATGCTAAAGTACATGTCAGAATGGAATCCCGATTGTGTGCTCTGACTCCTAGCTCTTTAAAAGCTGCAAAATTAAAGTAGTGCTCTGAAAAGTTAGTGTCTTGTAAAGCGGCGATCTGAGTAAATCTGCCAAAGAGCAATGTGATGTCATTGTTCAATGTTCTTTGGCAACTTTGTTCAATGTTCTTTGCCAACTTTTGTCATTGTTCATTGTTCAATCTCATTTTCCGATAGCAGTTCATAGTCAGATCGAAAAAAAAAAAAAAAAAAAAAAAAAAAACCAACGTCAATTACAAACAGTGTTTGATAAGTGCAAAAGTGCATGATGGCAAGTAATAATACAAATTACATTTTTTACATAATAAAGGCAATGAAAGAAAGAAGTAACAAACCTTGTCTAGAACGGCTTAGTCTATTTGTTGGGGTGCGTGTAGTCTGCTCGCTTGTTGATGAATAGCACATACGAACTGGAAGGAAAGACACGAATGTTGTTAGGTAAAGTGAAATAGGATGTCGGCATGTAATAATACAAACAATCATTTTTCATGAATAAGGATACAAAAAAATAGCCAAACCTTCTTAATGGCGCACTCGCTGATTTACTTGTGCATTTGTACATTGATTGGTTGCTGATGAGGAACATGTTTCACCTGTAATTTGCATAGGTATATTCAGGTGTCCTTTACATGTAAATCCTTAATAAATCTTAAAGCCATAAGTCATAAGCTCACCAAACAACAATTAATCAATAACACAGTTCACAAAACACATCGAATTGAATAACCCATCAACCAATTTCACCAATTTAAACGAAACAAAAAAAAAGCACAAAATTTAGGGGTTTTTCATCAGGTCTTAATTTTACACAAATTAACAAACAAAACAACAAATAATCAATGACCCAGTTCACGAAATCCATGGAATTAAATAACCCATCAAGGAAAATCACCAAATTTAACTAAACAAAAAAAGCACAACTTTTCTCTAAACAAATTTTCAAAAATGAAACCCTAATTTTTCATATCTAAATCAGGTGACTAACATACCTCGGTTTGCGAAAACTTGTGACCTGAAGATCCTGTTTCTCCTGCTTCTAATAATCCTCCCCTTGATCTTGTGCGGCTGGGATATGAGCGCATAAAGATAACGATCAATGATTTGAGCCGGTGTATGGGTGTGTGGAAACTTGTGGGTGTGTGTGGGGAAGCTGGGGACAGTTTGGACCTCTTATGCAGCGAGATTGGGCTAGAGAAGGGAGGGCTTGGGCTAAAGCAGGCCTGCTGATTTTTGGCAGGAAAAAAGAGGCGTAAAACGACGTCGTTTGCTTTGTGTTTTAATATATATTGTTAATGAAGGAGTAAATCTTAAACCAAAAGGAGTACAGAATTTGGTACTGTAGTATCTTAAACGAAAAAGAGTACATAATTTGTTATTCTATTTAGGCTTATTAATTACTCAAATCTACTTCCTTAATCTACCAAATGAATTCAAAAGCTACCATTGGTTTTAGAACCTCCTTTTGGGGTCAAAGCATTGATTAGAATTGTACCTAAAATGGTTAAATATCTAATTTACAGTCATACCTTTCTGTCTCCTGTCCATACATTTCAAGTTGGTACTACATCTCTTTCAAGGGTTTTTAATTCTTTTTTCACATACCCTCTATATTTATGCAAGTATACAAATACACACAACTTTTATTATTTTATGGGCTCCCGTACCCTTACCCTCTTGCTCTATATCTACCAATGCACTATATATAAAGTCTTTTACACGGCAAACACTTCAAAAAACTTGTGGCAACATTAAAACATTTCATAACTCCAAAACCACTCTCTCATTCAAACTTACATCTTTGATCTCTCTCCAAGAACATCTCTTTATTGATTAGAAACTATACTTCAGCGTTGCCGGTTATCAACATTTTTCTCCATGGATGAGTCAACCACAACTACATTACCCGACCCATTTACAAACCAAACCGGGTCACCCGAACCAAACCCTAAAAGACTCAAAAGGGTCCAAGAAAACCCTAATGATCATGATCCTCACAATGATGAAAACATTAGCACAAGTACCAAAACAAACAACAATAGCAAGCATCCAGTATACCGAGGTGTACGGATGCGTGCATGGGGAAAATGGGTCTCCGAAATCCGAGAACCCAAGAAAAAATCTCGAATCTGGCTCGGAACATTTGCCGAGCCAGAAATGGCTGCACGTGCACATGACGTAGCAGCCCTTTCCATCAAAGGAAAAACAGCCATCCTAAATTTCCCCGAACTAGCTCACATCCTACCTCGTCCAGAATCTTGCTCTCCACGTGACATTCAAGCAGCCGCTACTAAAGCTGCTTCCATGCAGATTGGCGCAACACCACCGTCAACACCCTCCACTTCATCATCTTCATCTTGCTCCACCTTGACATCATCTTCTTCCATGACGTCATTAGTGACTGCTGATCATGAGGTGTCAACCGCACCAGCTGAAGATCAGCTCAGTGAGATAGTTGAGTTACCGAGTTTAGGAGCGTGTTATGACTCAGCTGAGTCAAGGGATGATTTTGTGTTTGTTGACTCGATGTGGGACTACTACTCATCGCCGCCACCGTGGCCGGAGGAAACTGCTTTTTCCGGCGGGTTTTTCTTTGATACCTTATTATGGCAATAATAAGAATAAATAAAAAAATGTATAAAAAGAAAAGATGGTTTGTGTGCTTTTCTTCTTATTTATTTCCTTTAATAGGGATTTTGTTCAAGGTTTTTTTTTTTTTTTTTCCTTTCTATATATGATACTTTTGTTTAATCTTAGTTTCTTTACCTAAAGCCTTTTGTGTATGATTTGCGCGTTAATATAGAGGTTGTGGGTTCAAGTCTTGTTGGATGCATTTGTGAGATAGGCAGTATATGGTGTAAAAAATTGCTGTTCAAATAAAAAAATCCTAAGTATTTTTTATGCTCTAATTTTTTATTATTATTATTTTTTTTTTCTAATTAAGTTTGGAGATTTAGACTTATTTAATATTGGTTTGCAAATTGTGTGTTGGTAGGTGTTTAGAAGGTAAACTAAATGTGTATTTGAAGCTAGACTGTATTTAATACTACGTATTGCTTTTAAATCATATGTAATGGATTAACTATTTATAGCAAAAAAGAAAAAAAGCTAAAATATGTACTAAGTTCTTGTTTAACTTAGATTTTCAAGTTGTAAATTTTACCATTTTTAGGACATTTATAAAGACATGTCTATAGTTTTGACTATTTAATTAGCAACATACATTTTTTTGACATCATTTGATTCGAGGGTAAGATTTGATGCTTCACTAGGATTTTCTTTTTCTTTTTTAGGATCAAAATGGTCCATACTCTATGTGAAGGACCCTATTCCTAAATTTATGAAATATCAATCTTGATCCTTTGTTTTTATTCTGTTGTTCCTTTTTAACATTTCTTAGGAACCATCTACAAAAGGATCGGCTTTTGTTGTCTTCCATAAAATGGGTAACTATTGGAACCTTTTTTTTGGCACATAGCTAAAAAGCTCCATGTTTTTGAAGTCCTAGTTGCTTGCTACCTTAAACAAAAGCACATTATTATTGACTTATTTCATTGCTATATAAAAAATACATTTATTTTGCCCATAGTAATACTTTCTAGGAAATGATATTGACATAGCATTTCAGGAAAATAGTTCATAGTTACATGACATGTTAATACCAAAAGTTTCTTGGTCCAACGGTATGCGAGTGACCCAATAACCTAGCGGTTGTGGGTTTAAGTCTCGTTTGAGACATATGTGAGACTGAATTGTGAGATAGGTGGTTATATCGTAAACAATTCCCGTTAAAAGAAAATAAATAAATAAATAACATGTTAGTGCTTTAAACTTGAGTAACGAATGATAATTGACAATGATATTACACTAATATATATGTTTGGATAATTTTTTTTCGTAGTCAAATTAAAGTACAAGTAATTAGTCAATTCAAGGAGTTACAACATGATTATCTGATAGTTAAAAAGTCAATTATATTCATTCTTTTTTATTAATACCGTACGGATTAGGTATTATGAACCAAATTACCTCAATTAATTCCATTAGCAAAGAGAGACAATTTGACTTACTAGTAAGAAAGTGGGATGTTCGATATGCATGTATCAACGTATGATGAGTAGTGCTAACCATACAAGTCTTTGTCTATTGGTCACTCCTTTCAAAAGATACATCATAACAACCCTTTACAAAAGTCTAAATATATTGCATGAGTTAACCGGACGCTCCTATAGGGAGGGTTTGTGAAAGACAGTGCTGCCGCCGCCTGTACTGTCTGCATTAAAACTTGTACATTTTGACTAAAGTAGGTGGACCCCCATAGTAGGGAGGGTCCGGTTAACACATCCCAAATACATACATGGGAACACCTAACCGAACCCTCCCTATACTAGGGAGGTGGTACTTTTTGTACCTTTGTCCCCCATTTTGCCCTTTTTTTTTTAGTACAACATAGCTTTTTGTCAGTTTCTGTTCAGTATTTTTGACAGTTTGAAGCGCTTGAAATATTAAACTTTATATTTTTTGTTCCGCACTTTCAGGTTTATAGTTTTTTTATATTAGCAAAATTAAAAAAAAAAAAAAAAAAAAAAAAAAAGGATGATCCGGTTAGAAAAAAATATGGAGGGTCAATATATCTCATCCCAATATATATACATGCTAATTGCATTGATATTATTTTTCAAGCACACTTTTTGGAGGATATTCATATTAATTGCATGTATATTATGTCATCATGGCCTACTTGAAAAAAGAATGTGTCGTAAGGTGTGTTTGTTAAAAGTAGCAGTAAGCAATAGTAGTGAGCTGTGAGCAACAGACACAATTCATCGCTCACCACTTTTTAAATAAGCATTGAAGAAATGAGCATTACTAAAAAATAGAAAGCTTGTCGCTTTTTGCCAAATAACTACTAAAATCTAAAATGCTCATTGCTCACCGTTCATCACTCCAAAAAACTCCTCACCGCTCCGCCAAAGAATCAAAAGAGATGAAAAAGAATGTGAGCTTAAAATTGATTCATTGCATATTTATTTCATTTTTTGTTGATTTATCATTTTTGTGTAGTAGGTAAAAGGACTATACAGCTAATTTAGTTTTGGCATAAAACAAGGGGACTTTACCCGTGGACATTAATTATAAGGTTGACCTTTTTAGTTTTGAGCACAAGAAGGAATTAATCGGGAATCACATACTTAGGGTGCGTTTGGTATGCTGCGAGGAATGACAATGGGTATGAGTTTGATAGTAGTGGTGGGTCCCTCAACTATGAAAGATTCATTCCACCCTATAGAGTTGTATATGGAGTATGGAATATATTAGACTTTCATAGTCATAGTTGTGGGCCCAACATTCTAAACAAACACAAACTATCACTTTCATAGTGATAGTTTGATTCCCATAGGTGGAAACCAAACGCACCCTTAATCTATCACATACATGTAAAATAAATATGAGTTCTTTTTAATAAGGATAGTTTAAGAAACAGTGGATGTAAATTTAAAGTATCATTTGCAACTTTTTTATCCATATAAAAATGTTTGTCAACAAGTATATATTGATGTGGGTAGATATTTCAAATTGATGTAGTGAACACAAATAATAAATTAGCTGCATACTATTTTTTCAAATTTTGTTTAACAAAAGTTTTAACTTTTGTAAACAACTTTAAATGGCTTAGTGATTAAAAATAAAATCTTGAGTTTTCACTTTCAAAAAATCTTCATTTTAGTAAATTTAAAAAGAAAAAACAAAAGCCCCAAACTTTAAAAATCTCCAACAATTCTCGTGCTGAACATGCATGAAAATCAGAAAATGTAACACAACAAATTCTAGTGTGAAATATTTGAACTTTTTGAAATATTGAGAATCCCAAGTTAAGGTTTTAACAAATTAAGACGCGAGAAAAGTTCATTTAGGGACTAGTTTTTTGTTACATATTAAGGGACAAATCCCTACCATCCATTTAGTTTGATCTAATGTTGGGGATTAACCTAAGATTAAACATAGAAACCTAAGTCCATGTCTTTTTTTTTTTTTTTTTTTCCTTTTTCTTTGTCTTTTCTATTATTCACTTTCTTTATTTCTTTCTTTCATTTTTTTGCTTATTTTTTCCAATTAACGTTATATATTTTTTCCTTTTTTTTTTAAATAAGTCAAGCTTTTCTTTTTTAAATAAATTCACGATTTTTTCTCACTTTTTTTACGTTTTCGTCTGTTTTTGTCTGTTTTCACATGATTATATACGTTTTCAGACGTTTTTGTCCATTTTCAGACGTTTTTTTTACCGTTTTTATACGTTTTCGTCCGTCTTTCTACGTTTCCATCTGTTTCAGACGTTTTTGTTCGTTATTATACGTTTTCGTCTGTTTTCAGACGTTTTTATCCGTTTTCGACAGTTTTTATATGTTTTTGTCCATTTTCATACGTTTTCATCCGTTTTTATACGTTTTTGTCCGTTTTCATACGTTTATATACGTTTTCGTCCGTTTTCATACGTTTTCATCCGTTTTTACATGATTTCATCCGTTTTTGTCCGGTTTTATATGTTTACATTTGTTTCCGTCTGATTTCATACGTTTTCTACCATTTTTTTTATGTTTTCGTCCATTTTAAACGTTTTCGTCCTTTTTCCTACATATTCGTCTGTTTTCTTACATTTTCGTTCATTTTCATAGGTTTTTGTCCGTTTTTAAAATTTTTAGGCCAATTTTAGACATTTTCATACGTTTCTGAATATCACAAGTGATATTCGGTGATACTCAGACGTTTTTGTCTGTTTACGTCCATTTTTGTCTGTTTTCAAACGTTTTCATCTATTTTCATACGTTTCGGCAGTATTTACAAGTTTTTAGACGTTTTTATCCGCTTTCAAACGTTTTCATCAATTTTTTACATTATCGTCTGTTTTCAGACATTTTCGTCTGTTTTTGTACGTTTTCGTCCATTTTAAGACGTTTTCGTCTGTTTTTATATGCTTTCATCCATTTTTATCTGTTTTCATACGTTTATAAATATTTTCGTCCGTTTTTATGTATTTTTGTTTGTTTTCAAACGCTTTCGTCTATTTCATACTTTTCAGCAGTTTTTATACGTTTTCGTCCGTTTTCATCAATTTTTCATACGTTTTTGTCCCTTTCCAGACGTGTTTTTACGCTTTCATACGTATTCGTTCGTTTTCATATGTTTTCGTCCGTTTTCATACGTTTCTGAATATCACAATTGATATTATTAATATCACAAGTGATTTTCTTTAATATCAATTGTGATATTAATATCACTTGTGATATTAATAATATCAATTGTGATATTCAGAAACGTATGAAAACAAAAGAAAACGTATGAAAACGAACAAAAACAGAAGAAAACGTAAGAAAGTGAAAAAACGTGAATTAAAAAAAATGTGAAAATCACTTATAATATTCTGAATAACACTTGTAATTTTCTGAATATCACTTTTGATATTCAGAATATCACTTGTGATTTTCATGTTACAAAACATTAGTTGAACATCACTTGTGATATTCGGAATATCACTTGTGATATTCAGAATATCACTTGTGATTTTCTGAATATCACTTGTGATTTTCCGAATATCGCAAGTGATTTTCAACTAATGTTTTGTAACATGAAAATCACAAGTGATATTCAGAAAATTACAAGTGATATTCATGTTACAAAACGTTAGTTGAAAATCACGTGTGATATTTAGAATATCACTTGTGATTTTCATGTTATAAAATATTAGTTGAAAATCACTTGTGATATTCGGAATATCAGTTGTAATGTTTAGAATATCACTTGTGAATTTCATGTTACAGAACAATTGTTGAAAATCACTTGTGATATTCAGAGTGATATTCAAAATATCACTTTTGAAAAAACGTGAATTAAAAATAGCGTGAAATCACTTGTAATATTCTGAATATCACTTGTGATATTCAGAGTGATATTCAGAATATCACTTTTGAAAAAACGTGAATTAAAAAAAGTGTGAAATCACTTGTAATATTCTGAATATCACTTGTGATTTTCATCACTTGTGATATTCAAAGTGATATTCAGAATATCACTTGCTATATTCTGAATATCACTTGCGATTTTCATGTCACAGGACATTTGTTGAAAATCACTTGTGTTATTCAGAATATCACTTGCAATATTTTGAATATCACTTGCGATATTCTAAATATCACTTGTGATTTTCATGTTACAGAATGTTAAAAATCACTTGTGATATTCAGAATATCGCGAGTGATATTCAATATCACTCACGATATTCTGAATATCACAAGTGATATTCTGATAATCACAGTATATCATTTGTGATATTCAGAAAGGTATGAAAACGTCTGAAAACATTTAAAAATGAACGAAAATGAATGAAAACGGACGAAAACATATGAAAACGGACGAAAATGTATGAAAACGAACGAAAACGTTAGAAAACGGACAAAAATGAATAAAAACAGATGAAACCATATGAAAATGTATAAAAATTGACGAAAACGTATAAAAACGGACGAAAACGTATGAAAACGGACGAAAACATATGAAAACGGACGAAAACGTATGAAAATGGACAAAAACGTAAGAAAACGGACGAATATATATGAAAACGGACGAAAACGTATGAAAACGGGCGAAAACGTATGAAAAAATTTAAAAACAGATGAAAACGTAAGAAAACGGACGAATATATATATGAAAACGGACGAAAACTTATGAAAACGGACAAAAACGTAAGAAAACAGACGAAAACGTATGAAAAAAATTCAAAAATAGATGAAAACGTAAGAAAACAGACGAAAACGTATAAAAACGGACGAAAACGTATTAAAATGGACGAAACGTATGAAAACGGGTGAAAACGTAAGAAAACAAACGAAATCGTATGAAAATGAGCGAAAACGTAAGAAAACAGACGAAAACGTATGAAAACGGACGAAAACGTATGAAAACGAACGAAAACGTAAGAAAACTGACGAAAACGTAAAAAACCGACGAATATGTATGAAAAACGAAAAAAACGTAAAAAAACGCAAAAAAAAAAAACAAAAACAAAAAAACAAAAAACAAAAAAAAAACAAAAAACTTAAATTAAAGGAGAAAAAACGTGAAATTAAAAAAAATAAAAAATAAAAAATAAAAATAATAAAAAAAGGAAAAAAAATGAATAAATAAGATAGACAAAAAGGACAAGAAAAAAACATGGACTTAGGTTGTCTTATTAAATGTTAGGTTAATCCCCACCATTAGATAAAACTAGATGAATGGTGGGAATTTGTCCCTCAGTTTGTAACAAAAACTTAGTTTATAAAATAACTCACCTCATCAAGACGCAATCATGTGAATTGCATGTAGTAAAAGTATGATTAGTTCCTAAATAACCGCAATTATAGTAACTAAAATTCTAAATAATGAATTGTCAAATAAATGGGGTTTTTTCTAATAATAGTCAAACTCTTAGTCAAATGAATTATGAATGGTTGGCAAATGTATTTACAAATATTTTAGCATAGGATCTTGGGTCCAAAATACAAGAAATCTATATTATATTGTTGATTTTGGGTTTACATACACAATTAAAATATAAAATCAGAATGGGAAATGATTCTCCTATGGTTATTGTGGCAGTTATAAGAA
>JARVZY010010143.1:0-22346 GCA_030686995.1 Artemisia argyi | reverse complement strand
GAGTGATCATCCCTCTTCCTCTTTCCATTCTTATCTTTCTCAGCTTCTTCCAATGCCAACGAGTCCATCAATTGTTGAGCAATAGTGATAGCCTCATGAATGTTTGCAGGCTTAGCAGAAATCACATCGTTCCTTTTAGCTACCGGCAACCCATCGGTTTACCTCTCAATCCTTTGAGTCTCAGTCCTAACCATATCGGGACAAAGTAAGGCTAACTCTCGATAACGGCGATTGTAAGTTGTCATATCGGTACCTTTCACCTTGTGGTTCCAGAACTCAATCTCTAGCTTCTTAATCTCATTCCTTGGGCAGTAAGTCTGAATCAGCAAAGACTTAAATTACTCCCAAGTCATAGCATAAGCCACATCACTCCCAACCGAGTTACGGTAATTGTTCCACCAAGTTAAAGCTTCATCCTTGAAAGTAAAAGAAGCAAACTTTACCTTCGCATTCTCTGCACAATCACTGACATTAAACACTGACTCAGTCTTCTCCATCCACCTGACCAAGTATACCACTCCTTCAGTTCCACCAAACTCAACGGGTCCACAAATTTTAAACTCCTTGTAGTTACATCCATTAGCACGAACAGGTGGAAATGTTCCAGCAGAATTGTTGGAATGATTTGACTCAGCTAGTAGCTCAGCAACTCGTTGCTCCACAAGTTGATTGATCATTGCTTGATCCACAGTAGGTGCATTAAGTGGAACATGATCATTGTCTCCCTGAACATCAACATTTTGATTCCTGTTGTTGCGGTTGGTAGTGTCTAGGTTATCAGGAGTAGGGGTCTCAACATTTCGAGTAGGACGGCGTCCTCGACGACCATGGGTAGTCGTTGCAGGACCAATTCTGGTAGCTCTAACAGGGTTCGTCGTGGGGCCATTGATCTGAAACATCATACAAGTTCATGAGTCTCCGATAGAACTTATCATATGCTCAACAAGAATTAAATCAACGAAGCCAAGTCATGGAAAGAATATCAACAATACACCACAAGACATCAATAAGGCGAATAGGAACTCAATTTCCACAATATCCAAAAACCACATAATACCATATAATAATAACCATCAACCATACAATAAAGATCCAACATCGTTCCAACTACCGAAAAGCACAAAAGATAATAATCGTTCCAAACGAGACGAATAATCAACGGAAAATACATCAAAATAGGGTAACTAGCTTTTCTAACCGAACACTCCTCGGTGTAGAAAGCAATAAGATAACATAGCTCAAACATCTAGCCACGCTGCTGGCGGAGGTTCCTAAACTCTTGGCTCAAGCCCTCAAGCCCTCTCCATAGTGATCCCAACTCCACACCATGGGTGTCGCTGTCTCTCTTGAGGTCAACCACCTCCTTCTCCAGCTCGGCATTCCTTTGTCATAACTTGCGGTCGGCCTCTCGAGCTGTAATAAAACCTCGCTGTAAACTCTCAATGTGCTCGTGAACCTCCATCAAAACTCTCCTCATCTCAGTAGTCCTGCCCACAACCACAGTCATATCAACTCTCAGATCCGCTATAAACTCTCCAATAACCCTCTCAAGTCGATCAGATAACCGCGAGATCCTCTCGCCCTGTGCAGTAATCTGAGCCCACATCCTACCAGTCTCACCTAACTCTGCATGCTCAGCAGAAACCTCAGAAGGTGCATCCGACTCAACGGGACTACCAGGTGGCAACTCAAACAAAAATGGATGATCAGGTGAAACAGGCTCAATCGGATGTATAGGTGAATCAGGTTCCTCAGCCTGAGCTGGCGGTACTAACAAATCTTCATCATCAGGCATCTCCTCCTCCTGAGGGTCATCCTCCTCCTCAGGGTCATCATCATCACCCTGTTCAGCCTCCTGAGGGTCATCAGCCTCATCCTCACCCTCGTACTCCTCCTCCTCCTCCTCGGAAGAGTACATCATCAATCGTCGTCTCCTAACAGGTGAACCATGTGGTGAAGGGGTAGGTGATCTAGGACAACGACGCAATGATGCAGGTGGTGCATCTGACAGGAGAGAGTGAGCATCCAACTGTAAAGGTGGTGAAGTATGGCGTACCGACATACGTGCCGTAGCTCGGTGGGCAAAACGTGGAGCCACACGAGCCAAAGCCTGATGAAGAGTAAGCTGCCTCGATGTACCAGGGAGCCCTAGAGAAGATGAGGGTCCCTGCGTAGATGCAGCAGGTGGTACTGAAGTAGAAGCTGTCGGTGACACAGTAGCTGAATGCATGGCAACCCTGTAAGGATCATCAGGAGCCATGGTGATCTGTGCTGGGTGTACAGGTGCAGTAAGAATATCCTCAACAATGTCAAACATACGGGAGGCCATAGTCTGTGACAATGGCGTAGGGTAGGTGTAAGTGTTTCAAAACAACTAAACCGCGAACTCAAAATACCATATCAAAAATCGTCATATAATTCCCAATCATATAAAATCAAGAAAGATTTAAAATACCGCATTACTAAAATCATTCGTAAAACAATTAAGCCATATAATTCCTCAAAACACATATAATTCCCCAAGACGCATATAATTCCTCGAAACGCCATCATATCACTAAATCAATAAACCTCAAATCCTCAAATCATCTCAAGAATCCCAAATCTAATAATCTTCTCAATATACCTCAATAATAACAATGATGCATCGGCATGGCGGGCTGGCGGGCAATGGTCGATGATCGTTTTCTATAAAAATCTGTTATAGTTTAGGTGTCTATTTACCTAGTTCTCTATAACCTTGGCTCTGATATCAATCTGTAACACCCCCAAACTGTGATACAGCGGAAGACTCAACAAGCTTTCGGGGTGCTACGGGGATTGGTATCCATTCAAAGTCATGAAAGAACGAGATAAAGTAAACATAAGAAAAACACAACCAAAACGGGTTTTAAAGTTTACATTTATCCCAAGAATCATCCAAAGTAAGGCCCAAAAGAAATAAACATAGGTCCACAATAGTTTATCAGAGTTTTAGAAAATAGATCCATAACCGGGTGCCATTGCCAAGCCTCCAATCCAAGCATCCAAAGGGCATCACTTAATTACCTGAGAAAACGTGCTAAAAGTCAGCTTTCGCTGGTGAGATCATAGGTTTAAATTCATAATTCAATATAGTGGACATATACGCAAAACGCTTGCTAGCTAGACTAGGCCTCAATCATCCAACCAAAATATCCAACCAAAATAATCCAACTAAAATAATCCAACCAAATCAAATCAACCCTATAGATGCACGCTATAGCTCAAATCAATCCAATCGATAGCTTACCTAGCTCAAGTCTAGGCCTCGCTCTATAATCAATCCAATAGCTTACCTAGTTCGGGACTAGGCCTCGCTCAACAACCAAATCAATAGCTTACCTAGTTCGGGACTAGGTCTCGCTTAATCCTACCTAGTTCTATAAGCATAGCAAGTTTTAAATAAACAAAGCGATAATAGTCCACATAAAACATTTGCACGTTTCTCACCCCAAGTATTGAAAACAAAGTTGAAGAGTAAAAGTGGGGCTATGACTCACCTCAAGTCCAGAATATCCTCAAAAGAAATCGATAGAAGAAAGACGTAAGCAAACTCAAGCAACTCACGTAACGGCAACTACAGACTCGGCACTTCCTAACAATATCAAGCTCGTTCAGAAATCATTTCCTCAAAAATCAAATATTCCCATTCCCGAACGTATTCCATTTTACTTTCCAAAAATATCCATTTCTTGAATTAACTTCATATTAATTTGAAATTCAACGTTTGGTATCCATATGGGTGAAGGGTCGACACAACTCAAACCAAAAAGCCACAACGAACGAAATAATAAACCATCTATAGGTCTAATATTAGCCCAACATATTATTTAAATAAATCATCGAAGTTTATCAAATTCGTCGATTTGGTAATCTCCCATATTTATTTACGTAATATATCGTTCCAAAATTATACCCAACCTAAAGCACATAGCACAAAGAATTCTATTTGGTATATACCGTAGTCCAATAAATTCCCTATATATATCGTCAAATCGGCCAAATTTCACAAGATACATAGTACTAGTAATTTTTTATCCTAATACATATACCACAACCTATGGGCGTCGTGGGATATGATGCCCATTAATATACTCATTTTATATAGCCAAATAACTCGATCTAATCCGTCGATTAAATAAGTCACTTGTTATAGAAAATGTTTATATTAATCATCATATATCCGTGACAACACAAAAGTCACAATATAAAGCCCACTTGAACTTTAAGTAACCACAACTCATATAACTCGATAAGTTTTACTAAATTTATAGAAATCATTATGTTTTTATTTATTACTCACCCGAGTTATTAGTTCTCGACAACATTTATAGTTATTATTTATAATAATACTTCGACATTTATTGCACTATTTGCATAGTATAATAATTATCGTTATATTATTATAACGCTTACTCGTGATTGTTTTATTATTAATATACGTATTTATATACGTATTTATATATATATATATATATATATATATATATATATATATATATATATATATATATATATATATATATATATATATATATATATATACGTTTATCACGTCTATACACGTATATAAACGATTATATTATCAATAATATTATTACAAGTGTTGTTTTTAACGTTTGATTTATCGAGTCATAAGAATTTGGTCACATGTCCGAGTCATCACTCTCGGCTCATAGTCCAAGTCCAAGATAATAACCAAGTCAAAATAAATGAATCAACTCCGTCCAAATCAATCCCATATCCACGTGCTACAACATGAGGGTCCGACTTCGGCACCCAACTAACCTATCTCCGTCATCTAATGACCGTCTCACAATCGGTCCCCATATACTCTTTTCGCCAACACATCTCCATAATCCAAATCACAAGTATACCAAGTCGAGACCACAAGGTGTCTCGACCCATCCAAAAGCTTTGGTCCAAAATATGCCACAACAATAATAATAACACAATATAAACAACACAATATATATACCATACGCACGGGTTGACTTACCAAGTCAAACCCGGGTCAAAAATGAAACCAAAGTACTCATATTACGGTCACGCCCGAGACCCTTAGGTCTCGGCATTGCTCTAACGAGCCAAGCCGAACCAAACGGACCCATGGGGTCGTCGGCCACAAACCACGACAACAACAACAAAGCCAAACAATCACAACTCATCCAAAACTAAAAATACCAAGAATCAAAAACCAAGAACCAAATAATATCGGACCAACAATCATCCTAGACTCCCAAACGAGTCAAGGAAAGGGTCTCACCGAGACCTTGAGTCTCGGCCATGCTCCTAACGAGCCAACTAACAAAACAAAACGCGACCCAATGTACAAACCGAGTATCAAACTCACGTCACACCCAAAACCCAAGATACCAAACGGATTTTTAATGACAAAACATCATTTCCCCATCATTATTAACCAAGATTTCATCAAAACCCAACAAGAAAACATCCATATACCCACGATTTGGGTATGAATCGGGGCGCACGAATAAGATTCGTGGCCACTCACCTTCAATAAAGCTCCAAAACCCGATTTCTTCAAAAACTCAAAAAGAAAAGATGACAAGGGTGGTGATAACGTGGTGATATCAATTTGTATGTGGTGTTAGGGTGGTCCAAAACGCGCGTGGTTTGTACCAATAGATAGATCGGAAGAAGATGGTTAAGATGGTGGTGTTAGTTTTGGTGTGAGGGTGGCGGTGGTGGTGCTATTGGGGGATTTAGGGGCGGCGATGGTTGTGTTTTAAAAGAAGAGAGAGAGAGAGAGAGTGATAATGTTGGTGAAGGTGTTGATGTGTGTTGTGTTGTTACAGCTCCACAAGGACGATTTGTAATTCACTCTTTTAAAAAAAGAAGACTTTTTAATAATAATAATAATAATAATAATAATATTGAGGGGTGTAGTGGGTTAAGTAGCCCGGTGTAAATACACGGACCAAACCCGAAACCTTAAATAACCAATCAACCTTCTCAAACCGAACTCGTTCCAAAATAGTCAAAACCTCGCGATGCGTTCCAAAAATATAAATATCCGAACCAATATTAAAATAATTAAAATTGTTAGGTTATCCTAGTGCCGGAGTCAATGTAGTGCCAAAATAATGATCCCAAAAATAAATCATCACGAATGAACCAAACCAAACCATAAATGAATAATCGAATTCCATAAATAACGTACGATAAAAATCACATTCCAACGTTCATAAAATATCTCGTCACAATAAACTTTTCAAATATTCCAAAATCATAATTTTTAAAGTAATGCGGGTTTTCAAAATGGCTCCCTAATTTGCCAGTTGTCACATTAGTTGCTAGTCAATTAACCCAATTAACTAAGATGCAATCAAAATAAAATAAAAAAAATGAAATTAAACTAATGTACTAATGTGGTGGAAACAATAATGAGAAAAGTTGTGTTTACTTAGGTTTCATTACTCCCTAGATATCTTTTACCGGTTGATTAGCTTGTTACAATTGCATGGATGACGGGTTATATTTCTTAATACTAGTCGTAAGGCCGTGTACAATATTCCCTAACTCTATATGATCCTACTTCACTCCTATGTCGAGCCGACTAAAAGCTCCTAACATGGGATCATTAGAATTCACTTATGCATTAAAAACAACCAAAAATCGTAGTACACCTCCTATCATGTTTCTTAAGACGTTCAAGCAAGTTACCAATGGAAGTCTGCCAGTTTTCTTAAGCCTAAAATCGAATACAATCATCCATAACAATTATAAACAAACAATCAACCAATAATCAACATCTAGGTTTCACTACATCTAAGCAAACACAATAAAAACCTAGCCTAACATGTTAAAAAAAAGACAAGCGTAAGATAGAATCAAACAATACATAGACATATTGAATGGTTATTGGAGAACTTATCTTATTAAAACATGGAAGAAAGAAGGGTTTGAAACCCCTTCAATAAGCAGGAAATTCAACCTAGGGTTTGTGTTTTAGTATTCCACAATTTGTTCCACACTTTACAATGAAAAATTGGAAAAATATATATAGACAAAGCATCCTGACGGCGTCATGTATTGGCTTCTAACGCCGTCAACTCGCCGCCAAATGGAAATTCGTATTGCCTAGATCCAGTCTTGACGCCTTCATGTAGAATAGACTCTGGGCCGTCACATGCATTTTGATCCTGACGGCCTTGGTGACGCCGTCAGGTCAATTACATTGAAAATACTCTGGGCCGTCACGTTATAATATCCACTTCCATCTCTTTTGTCACTCTTGACGCCGTCATGTGTTAATCCTTGACGTCGTTATATAATGTTCCCAGCAAGGAATTCGAGACTTTGCCGTTTTCTTCACCTTTATGCTCCAAAAACGTCCAAAACGCTTCCTTTTCCAGATTTCTCCACAAAAGTACCTAAAAGGACAAAAGGAACGATTTAGGGCAATAATTGATCAAATAATCATGAATTCGGGCTTAAATGACCCCTTAAAAGCGGTACACTTTTCGCCTCATCAAATACCCTTACACTAAAAACCAAAAACAAGTTAGGGGTCATTTAGCACTAATATAAAAGTAATTACAACAAATAATCGTTCCACTAAAAACCAAAAACAAGCACGGTGGTCATATACTAGCACCTCACAAATAGTGTTTAGTTACTCACATCTCTCGGGTGTAATAAAGTATATATCTTAATATGGAAATGAAAAACATCTCTCACTACCTGTCATAGCAAATAGATTACCATAGGCTTGGGAAATGATCAAATCTCCACCGCTTGACATAAGCACCTAGGATAAACTATCAAAGAGGTCTTTTAAATGGTTATAACGTTAGGTGTAGGGATATGATAAATACGGTTTTGTTGAATAAAGACAATATTTACTGGTGGCGAGTTAATCATCTTGGTTAATTACACGTACAATATGGCGTTGCTAAGTCAAGACTCGACTCGACTTAAGCTAATAAATCAAAAATAACAAAAACATAAAACAAACATAGAATGAAACGGAATGGTAGCTCGTTTTTTTTTTTTTTTTTTTTTTTTTTTTTTTTTTTTTTTTTTTTTGCATACACTCTAGCACTACTATCCAAAATAATACATCGTAGGGAATTTGCATTCCCCTTACACTTGAACTATTACATACTTTACAATAAACTACTCTAATGACTCGAATCAAGATAATCAAAACACTTAGAGTACTTTTTAAGATTAACACACATACGGGGGTAATATATGACGTTATTCCCCATTACTCCATAACACTAGTACTTTACCCATGAGTCCCAAGCGTCCCAAAACAATATGTACAAGATATGACTCGACTTAGCAACCATATAATCAATTAGATAATTAACTAAGGGTTTAAACATATAACAAGAATGCACTAAAGATGAGTGCAAACAAGGAAGGCTAAGGCGATTTGTTTGGACATTTGGGTGGATTGTAAACAAATTCTTCCTTTAAGTAAAATGTTTAAAGTTAGAAACGAAAAGATAGGCTCGGAGGGGTGTACTAGGGGTATCGTGTACTAAAAATGAGTACAACGTTAAGGTGTGGGAAAATTAATTTACTTCGCTAGTCAAGTAATATGACTTAAAGGGTCAAGTAATTATGATACGGGTTTAAACACAAGGGTGATCCTAATGCCTCTTATCATGTAGTAAATCCTACTACACGAATGTAGTCTCACTAGTGGTCTCGGGATGCATCACTAACACAAGTTCTAGAATCTAAATGCTATTGGTACACTCATAAGCACTAATAATGAATCTTTTTCCTATCAAATCTAAAGGCGAACCTCACATATTTGGGTGGAAAATTTTTCTGAATGGTACAGTTTTGTGCTAGTCATACAACTCCTATCCATGTGACGCTTGTTAAGGCTAAAGTTTCACTCCTAAATGTTGTAAAAAATTTTAAATTTGGCGCTAAAATTACACTAACAAGTATTTTTCTTAGTTTTATTACACACCTACTATCAAACAAACAAACTCAAGTGCAATTGTATTCTATAAGTTATCATCATTTACCCCCCCCCCCCCCCCTTACACTTAGGATGAACATTGTCCCCAATGTTTAATTAAAGAATGTAAAAGTAAAACAGGTAAAAGAATGAAAACAAATACTCCCCTGATTTGTTCGATGTGGATATTGTGTCAACAAGGTTAGATCTTTCTCCAAGAAAATGAACGTTGAAAGCTTCCCTCCAGAAATATAAATCATCTTCTTGTCATATATAAACTGTTAAACCTGAGAAAACAATCAAGGCAAACCTCGCGTAAAATCGGCGGCAATCTATATATACTAACAAATCCTAGAAAACAATTTAAGATATAATGCTTGTGGAATGAATGTTTGCAGATTTTCTAGAGTTTATAAAACTAAAGAATCAACAAAAAGTTTAAGACTCCGGTTTAAACAAAATTTGCAAAATTTTTCAGAATTTTGGTACCTGACGCCGTCAGAATGTTCCTGGAAAAATCTTATATTAAGTTTCCGGAAAAATTCTGGAAAAACTTATGCCTTATTTCCTGGAAAATCCTTCAAAACATAATTATGACTCGATACAAGTATTTGACTCTAACAAATACTAATATACATGCTCATTTAATATTGTAGCGAATCATGTTCATTTTCGTTCTTATAAACAAATTTAGGTCTCTCCTTACACTTAGTTTTTGCAAAATACTTTTATATGTAATTAAGACGAAGTTAAAAACAAAATAAAGCATTTTTACAATTTACTTTGAAACATGATTTACCAACAATAAAAAATAAGACATGCATACAGAAACAAATAAAATCAAACAAATAAAAACACACAAAACATGGGTTGCCTCTCAAGAAGCGCTTTTATTTATTAACGAGTCTTGTAGCTAGACTCAAGTTCATGGGCTATTACGTGACCTCATCATTGGTCTCATTCTCTAGGTCGTCCTCAATCTTAGTTTTGTATTCTGGACCCGATTGTAAATGTTCTTTCTAAAGACCAACCACCTTTTTCTCAATTGCTCCTATAATTCTAGTAGCAAATTCCCTATCAACTTTATATTTTGGCCCTAGAGTTAAGCAATCCTTATAGAAAAGGCTCTTCTTCTCCCATACATACGTCATGCCCTTTTTCTTGTCCTCTTCATTGATGTCCTCAAAAGCACCAATGTTATCCATATCAAATCGAGGCACAAAACGAAATTCCTTCATTCTATTAGGCATCCTATATGTGATCCTGTCAGTTTCACTAGTAAATCGGATTGTCTCTTCTATCCCATCATGTTCTAACTTGGACTCTTCAACAAATGGCTTACCTAATACAACATGGGATAAGCGACAATCTATAACACTAGCTAAGTCTTCAACAACCATAAAGTCAATGATATAAGTAAAGTTCTCAAAGAAGACATGTAGACCTTTAATTCTCTCGACAAAGTTACAAACTCCACCGGGGTATTTGGGATCTTTTCTAGGTCCGAGTCTTGTTTTCACTATATCATTATAAACACTTGAGGACATAATGTTGATTGGGGATTCAAAATCAATGTAAGTGTTGTCAATGTACTTATACCCAATCATACATGGTATCTTAACATTCTTAGGATCACCTCTCTTTATCTTAAGGGTCAATTCTAGCAAAAGGAGGTCGAGGATTATCAACAAGATTATTATAGTACGCAGTTTCCTCCTTAGTGGGATATAGATTGAAATAATCACCCGGTTTCGGATCTATCTCCCCTTCCTCAAGTTCCCTCACATCCTCAACAACAACCTCAAAATCATTAGATCCTATGTCCTCATTTGAATACAAGGTGGTCGCTAGGTCACTAAATGCATGATCGAGCTCAACATTAATTAACCTATTAAGTTCCCTAAGTTCCCTAATCTCATTCTCAATCTGTTCACGCAACAAAGCCACTTCATTAGGGGAAAGGGGTGGATTCGCGTTTTCCATAATGGCCAACGGAATAGTCAATGAATTTAATTTACTAACAAAGGCACGAAGAAAAAGATAGACTAAAGAAAACCTAAAAATAAAAATAAAAATATTACTAGAAAGGAATCTAGCAAGTAGACCTAATAAAAATAAATTCTAACCTAGACAATAACTATTCCCTGGGCTGCGGCGCCAAAAATTAGATACGCCGGATTGCTCCCTCGCAACAGGTTTTACCTCTCAAGGGATCTTGAGACGCTTGCAATCCCCGCTAGGCAGTGTACCTGATCGTTGTAGTATAGTATAGTGATAAGTACCTGGGGTCTGGGGATTGATCGTCCAACTCAGGAATAGTGTCGCTAGGATTAGAACGCCTACTAAACTAGGTCTAGAGGTGAGGGATGATTCTTTTTGTATTTTTTATATTTTATGAAAGCAAGTAAAAAGCTCGGGTTTTGAAGGAGTGGGCGGAATTAGTTGCTAGTTAACTAACCCAATTAACTAAGATGCAATCAAAATAAAATAAAAGAAATGAAATTAAACTAATGTACTAATGTGGTGGAAACAATGAGAAAAGTTGTGTTTACTTAGGTTTCATTACTCCCTAGATATCTTTTACCGGTTGATTAGCTTGTTACAATTGCATGGATAACGGGTTATATTCCTTAATACTAGTCGTAGGGCCGTGTACAATATTTCCTAACTCTATAAGATCCTACTTCACTCCTATGTCGAGCCGACTAAAAGCTCCTAACATGGGATCATTAGAATTCACTTATGCATTAAATACTACCAAAAATCGTAGTACACCTCCGATCATGTTTCTTAAGACGTTCAAGCAAGTTACCAATGGAAGTCTGTCAGTTTTCTTAAGCCTAACATCGAATACAATCATCCGTAACAATTATAAACAAACAATCAACCAATAATCAACATATAGGTTTCACTACATCTAAGCAAACACAATAAAAACCTAGCCTATCATGTTAAAAGAAAGACAAGCATAAGATAGAATCAAACAATACATAGACATATTGAATGGTTATTGGAGAACTTATCTTTATTAATACATGGAAGAAAGAAGGGTTTGAAACCCCTTCGATAAGCAGGAAATTCGACCTAGGGTTTGTGTTTTAGTATTCCACAATTTGTTCCACACTTTACAATGAAAAATTGGAAAAATATATATATAGACAAAGCATCCTGACGGCGTCATGTATTGGCTTATGACGTCGTCAACTCGCCGCCAAATGGAAATTCATATTGCCTAGATCCAGTCTTGACGCCTTCATGTAGAAATAGACTCTGGGCCGTCACATGCATTTTGACCCTGACGGCCTTGGTGACGCCGTCAGGCCAATTACATTGAAAATACTCTGGGCCTTCACGCTATAATATCCACTTCCGCCTCTTTTGTCACTCTTGACTCCGTCATGTTTTAATCCTTGACGTCGTCAGATACTGTTTCCAGCAAGGAATTAGAGACTTTGCCGTTTTCTTCACTTTTATGCTCCAAAAACGCTTCCTTTTCCAGATTTTTCATCAAAAGTACCTAAAATGACAAAAGGAACGATTTAGGGTAATAATTGATCAAATAATCACGAATTCGGGCTTAAATGGCCCCTTAAAAGCGGTATACTTTTCGCCTCATCAGACAAATACAGGTTAAAGGGGCTGTTTTGATTGCAACAGTTTCACAGGCTGTTTGGGAGGCTGTTTGGATCTAAATAGTTTTAAAAAAATGGGTCACTTTTATCAAAATGGGTCAGTTTTATCAAAATGGATCAAAACGGCTGAGGTACTATATGAACTAAATAAAAAGTTATGAGGAACCATAGAATGTACTATAGGATACCATTAATGCTTCGGGCAAGTTGACCACTAAAAGCCATTTTGGCCTTCACTAAATCACATGAAGAGGTATAAAAGACTGATTAAACAAAAATAATGAAAGAGATGATAAACATCTTTAAAATGTGTTAGTTGAGGACCAAAACACATAAGACAAATATGTAGTGCTGCACAATATCTGTTACTAAATCCATATTTAAATTTTAAATCACTCAACCCATTTGAACTTTCAGAAAAAGATGAACTAAAATTGACCCATTTTGTAAAGTATTTGTTAAAATCAACTTAATTTTCCAGCTCATATGCAACTGCAGCTGCATTGGCCTCATTGATCATGAGAATTCGATAAATGGTTACTATTTCTACATGTTTATAGTTCAAAAAAATATACATTATATATCCATTCTAATGAATCTTTGCCAAGTATAAAACTAAAGATGATTGCAAGCTTGATATGCTAAAAGTCAAATTATAAGACTAATGTGGATGATTCTAAAGTTGAAATGATGTACCAATGTGCAAAAAGTTGCAGATGTATAAAAATGCAAACATATTCCTTGCAATACCAAATGAAACATCTAATATAACAGAAAAAAGCATATAGTATTTTATAATGTTATAGGTCGTGGTTTATACCAAAATTAATCATAAAAATGTAACTTTACTTACTCGTTGATCCACTATGATGATGTCCAAGGAGATAACTTGATTGTTTTTTTGGTTGTAAGTAGTCCATACTCGTGAAACCATAACATTAACGGTCATCTTTAGCTTCTGGCTTTCAAAATTTTCAATGTTAGACTTAAGTCTCTTTTGAAGCTTAGAAACCTTAAAAAGAAAAAAAAAATGACAAACAGTCAAAATTTGAAGCTCAAATATTGAATTAACATGATGCAAAGAAATGATATTTATATCATTGCAACCTTATCATTGTTTTTTAGGTCTTGTGTCAGAATATCCTTTCCTCCGATTGATATGATTTCATCGGCTTCAGACTCAAGTTGTTTTGCAAGACTGTCAGTTGCATCCTGCACAATTAAATTACAAACATGCCTTGTTACACAAATCAAAATAAAATCATAGCGTATACTATAAGAATGTGTCCCACCTGGGGAGAGAGACGCTTCTTACGAAGGCATGCAAATTCAAGCTCAAATGTGTATGATCTTATTAGTTTTTCGGAAGGTGCGAGTTCAGCACGAGCTTGGTCATGCTCGACAGATAGAGCCTTCTTTTCAGTTGTTGAAAGATAGAAACAACCCATGTAAATGAACCAGAATCAAACACACACACACACACATATACACTTTAGATGAAAAGAAAATATTAATTTTATTTTGTCCCCTGCTAATATCTCAACACGTGGTTGAAACGTCAAGTCACATTAAAATAAGGTGCTAATTTGTAGTTGCCTATGAGTTTGCGGTTTAAAATTATTTCAGTGAACGATGAGAAAAAAGTACCTTAACATAAGAGTTGTTCACATATCTCAATTCTTGATTGCCATTGTTCATGCCTGCAAGTGTGCAACTTGCGTCATTAAGGGCTCTTTACTTGCCATTGCAGTTTCTTTCCAATACCAAGGCTTAGTTATTCATAGACCTAAAGCAAATTTAGATAAAAAGAGAGAACACTTCATAATAATACGTACTTAAGATTGAAGATGTTTAATATTTAATCATTTATCAAAGTTTTAGCGCTTCACAACCTACACATTTTACCCATTTACGTTGAAGCCATTTCTACACATTTGCTTTATCGACAGAAATATCGGCCCAGGCATAACCTTAACACATTTTACTCATTTCCTATGTAAATATCGACAGAAATCGAGACTCATTCAAAGATCATGAAATCTAATTATTTAGGATACTCAGTAATGAAAATATAGTTTAGAAAAAGTCAATACACGAGTCTTACCAAAAAGACAGTACGGGCTCAAGAATCTGCACCATTATTGCCATTTGCTCAATTTTTTTATTGCTATTCCTTGCATTGCCAATAAGCTCAATTTGTCCATTGTTGTCACCTTTTATTCCTACAAACATGCATAAGAATTATTTAGATTACTCCTCAAATACAACACCTTTCATCCAAGACAAACATTGTAATTTAAATACATACATGAGTGTCCTTGCTTTCTTTCATTCATCTTCAATAAGATCAACAGCTCATCATATGCATGACTACTTCTAAGCTGAAACACATACTAACAGAATGCAAAGGTTTTATAAGAAAGAAAAAAAAAAACGTAACCATTATCTTTAGCCGTACTTTATGAGTCGGTACTTTTACTCATATTTAAACAACATGAAAACAATATTAACGGCACATATCATCAAGACAAATTATGACACCCCCTTAAACTTTTTAGAGCATAATCGCGTACATTAAGATGCTTTACATTATTTTAGCACAAAACTAAATATTAAAAACTAAAAATTATGATATTTTTTCTTTAGAACTTATTTAAAACTAACCCAATTCAATAATAACTAAACCCACCCAATAAAACACTTCCATCACCAATTCATAAAAATCTAACAACTTTTCAGAAACTAAAAAATTGAAAACTAACCTGTTTGAAATATGTTGTAATAGAAATTCGCAATTAACCAATTGATTTACTTTTCAGTGGCTGATAATATAATTCATTTGATGAGGGGTTTAATCAACAATTTTTCATTTGCATCTATAGATTTTTTTTATTATGAATTTAATTTTGATACTCTAATTATGATTTTGTTAATGGTTGATTTAGCGCGCAAAAATTTTAATACTGAATGATTGATAAAGAAATTCAAAATAGGGTTTCATCAATAGAAAAAAAATTACCTCGTGATTGCATCCAAAAACAAAGCTTTAATCGTTTATTGATGAATCAACACTTTGTTGATGTGTTGATTCCTCCAAAATTTTTGTGGGGGCGTGTTTTTGGTTTCTCCAGATCCAGTGTAACAACATTAGGGATTTGGGAATATCCGTAACAACATTAGGGATTTGGGAATGGATATGCCGCCAGAAATTTTTGATTGTTCTAATCATAAAATACAAAAATGTTATTCTAATCAGTGTTGTATGGATACTGATTTTGATGTATGGATATTGATTTTTGATTTTGATTTCGTGGCAAAATTAATGGATTAGATAATTCCACAAATCATTTTGATTAAAGGTTAATTTGAATGGAGATTGGTTTTGATTTTCGTTTAGGGTTGTAGAAAGAGGATCTTGAGAGAGAATTGTGCGTGTTTTTTAGATGCGTTGTATCAAATGAAAGAATTGAGAGTGATGCCGCCAAAGATTCTCCACATTCAATGCTTTATAGGTATTTTTTGTTAAAACGCGTTTTAGGCCATTGGATCAAATGAATATCCACGTGTCGAATTTAAAGGTATTTTGGGTTAGAGATGACTTTTCAAAACCATGCTTTATATAGTTAGTAGATAAGTCATTTCACAAATCTAGGTTTGTATGATAAATAGCATTATTTTGTTTGAGTTCTACATTCTGTTTATTTATCATCATCTTTTAAAAAAAAATGTATGAAAAGGGGTCTCAAACTAAGCACACTAGCTTACTTGTGAAGTTGTGGGGAAAGGTCAACTTATAGTCCCACCTTGGAGTCGAACAGGAAAGATTAGTTGAAGTCAAAACAAATCTTACGCGATGCCTTCAATGCAAATCAAATAAAATCAAATTATGTACTATTGAATTCATATGAGCCCTGAACTATTGGCTGATTTTTATTTTGGCCCAGTTTTCTTTTCTTCTTTTCTTTTCTTACAACAAGCAATTGAGAGATTTGTTGATAAACATAGAGGCTGTTTGACCAAGCTTATATGATGGGAACGAATAGAGATTGCGACGCTAATGGCCAGAAAACGCAATGCATTTGAATTCTACAAGATGTTCATCACTTCAGCGGTTAAATGATTTTAGTGCATTTGCAACTTTGCATATCAGGTGGCAAAACTAATAAGTTAGGTTAACTTAATTGATTTTACCTTGAATAATTATCTTAATGTATCTTGAAACGAATGTGAATAATAATCACAGGACAAAGAATTTACAGTTCAAGCTCATGAAACAAAGAAAATCGGGTTAGGTTGAAGAAAATCGGTGATGCCGCCAAAGATTCTCCACATTCAATGCTTTATAGGTATTTCATGTACCATATCGTGTAACTTTGGACCGACAAACTCAAAGGACTAAAGCAATCAATAGATAATAGTTGATGCACCATATTATCTAGTAGTAACTTGTTTAATGAACACTTGATTAAAATAAGTAAACTTAAGATTCAAATAATTAACCACTTATAATAATAGCATCTCCCTATTTGAACAAGCAATCCCTCATCACTGTAGTGTAATCCCTTCTTCACTACAATATAATCTAGCTCCATTGCTGATGCTTCAATTCAGCAACCCAATTCTTGAGATCTTCAATAAGAAGTTACCTTCTTATTAGATCTCTCTTACATTTTACATCATATCTCACCTAACCTACCTTATTACACTTCATTCACTCTATCCTTCACACTCAAAATGGCTGTTAGAGCTTCATTTTCGAGCGATAAAAGGATGGTTAAAATCCCGTTGGCGAAATCTGTGTTGCTTAAAGATTATCTACTCGATGATCTTAGCTCGTGCTCTTCTAACGGCTTTAGATCATATCCTCGCAGACAATGTTGCACCAAAGTTCGTTACCTTATTGAAATTGATCTTAACAAGCACATTAAGCTTCATCCATCACAAAAGAAGCTACTCAAAAATAGATCAAAAAGGAAGCATAAACCAAAATCTTCGGTTTTGCACAAGGCTTCTAATGCCGTGGCCAATGTTTTCAAGAGTTTCCAACTATCCAAGCGCGGCTTTTGGAAGAAAACAAGTGATCAAAGTGATCACAAAGAGTTCAAAAGATTGGATTCCTTCAAGGAACCTGTCAAACAAAAGATTGACATTGTGTCTAATGGTAAAAGCAACAGCTCGTTGTCATCGGAGAGTTACTTCACTGCCACGTCAGATTCATCTGGCACGGCCGGTTATTTGGAGATCAACTTAGCTCAAACCGACAAGGTAACAACGACTACCACCAACACTCCTAACGGTAAAAAAGCTAGCACAACAACAACCACAACCACTAGTGCTAACGAAAAAACAAAGGTGAGTTTCAATTCAATGCTTGCACCCCACAGTACATAATAATGCTACACTTATTTGAGCAAATTGCACGTTTTTATTTACATCCCATAAATGGCTAGCATTAATAGAATGCAGGTAAATTATGATCAATAATACATAAAAGGAATGAAATTATTTTGTTGTTTATTATTCATATCATCATACTGTTTTACATTTACTAGAAAAAATAACACTAGCCTATTTATTTGCATTGTTAGTGTACTTATTTATTTGCAGTAACTACTATGTATAGTTTCTAACCTTAGGTTTGAAATTCAAACAATAGAAAATAAATGATATGAGTTTGAATTATTGTAATTTATTTAAGGCATTTAAGTTTTACAGCGTGGAAAGTGGAGATGAAATAGCTAGGCAGTGGCCTGAGTAATATTTTTATTATGAATTTCACGTTTTGGTATATCTCATGCACGTGATATTGTAACTATTTATATCTGTCATTCTAGACCGTAGATCCTGCCTACGTGTCATTCCTTAGCTTAATCTGTGCCGTTAAAAGCTGAAGGGGTACTGTGATATCTTACTTTTTTTTGCACCTTAAATCCTTAATTAATCACTGAATTGTTCATTATTAATATGATACTAGACATTAGAATACGGCTTTAAATAACAACCTTGTACTTGTTTAGTCACCTTAATAGTGATAGACTATAAATATGTTGATTGAACTATATCGAAGTTATATTAGAATAGTTTTAAACAGTGTATAGTATACTTGTCGGTTTTTAGCCATGTTCTAAGTTATGTGTACGTAACTAAACATAATTTAGCGGCTAAAACCGTGAGTTACTAGTTTAAGTTGTGACGTAAATCGTAACTCATTAAAAATGGTTTTTTGAGTTTCTATCGCCAAAATGAACTATCAAATTTTGTCAAATTGTTATTTGAACATGCATGATTTTGCTCTTTATGTTTTATGAATTTGATACGTAATGTCGGGTTAGTATAATGTTATACGAGTAACAATGTGTTTTGGATAAAATATTTTGAGGGTTTAGGAAATGTATAATGACTTGGGAAATATGAATTATATATCGAGTTCCAATGTGTTTAAGTTAAAAAATTAAGTAAAGATTTTGAGTGAATGGTGTAATTTAGGAGGAGCTAGGCAGGTGTCATTTGTGTTGTGTTTTTGTGAATTGACCTAGATATCTAGAAACTTATAAATCTTGGGATTTACTTACTTGGGAATGACCATAGTTTGTCTTTTCCTTAAGATTCAAACTTTCATTCCCTAACATGTTGACCTTCTTTGACGGTGCATGATAAACATGAGAATGTGGGTACTAAATAGCCTCATCAAATGCTTCATCTTTTACATTCATGTAACGTTTAATGTCTAGTACTAAGATAACCTTAAACATACATGCATAATAAACTTAAGTACTTAACTCTTGGACAAAAAAAAGTACTATATTTATGAGAACGTACTATAAGTCCATAAAAACCTTAAGGCATACATAATACATATGATTGTAACTGTTAAATGTAATGTGTGATTGCGATGATTAACAGAAAGATGGTGAAAGTGAGAAGAAAGAGCAGTTTAGTCCGGTTTCTGTTATGGATTTTCCATACGATGAGGAAGATGAGGTGACTTCACCTTTCCAACCTAGCCACCTTTTTATCGAAGGTCAAGTTCTATTTCTCTCATTTCATGTTTATTGATCGAAAAATATATAAATTGTATATTGGCTCACACAAACTGCACTGCATATAACAGGATCCAAACCAAAACTCATGCCCAAAGTTCACAGAATTAAGAGTCTTGCTCGAATTAAGCCTGTACGCTTAGAAGATAGGATCACATTATCAGAGTCTAGAGCGCACGACCAACAAGAGTTCTCCTTAGAAGAGAATCAAACTGAAAAGAAAGTAGCGGCGTTGCTTCAATTATTGAAAGCAACAATGCCTTCTGATCATGATCTATTTGAATCCACAATGACAGAAAGCGTCTTGTTAAGTTATTTTACAGAACAAGTTATTGATGGAAATGTCTCTAACTACGAAATATTGCAAGAAGCAAAAGATTGGCTCAACGGGCAGACAAGAGAGACGTTTGAGTCTGAAAATAATAAGCCAGCGTATATAAAATATATGGAGAAAGGCGCAACTTGGACAAATTATAACCAACAAGTAGGAAAAGAAGAGGTCGGTTTGGAATTAGAAAATGAAGTTCTTGCTTCTTTAGTCGAAGAGATGTTACTCGATTTGCTTTTATAGCTTTCGACACATGGGTAGTGATTTAGAACCAACTGAGGTTGTTTCTTTTTCTTTTCGATTAGTGTTGTTTTTTAGCAAGATAGTAGTTTTTCTCTCTTCAACTACCCCTTTTTTTTGCATAATTAGTAGCGGTAATTTTATAGAATAAAACATCCCTCGTCGTCAACTAGAATTAGAGATTACTTAGACAGGTCTTTAAGGACGATCATAGGGATTTTTCAGGTTTATCAGACTGTTACATTGTAAACGTCTCAATACTGGTTGTTGCGTTAAGTTTTAATTTGTTACTAGTTGTTTATATATCCAATATATATGATCTGTGTGATATCATTACTGAATTTGATACCTTAATATAGTACGTAAGTTACAACACCATCACAATCATCGACAAATAGTTATATCGATTAAATTGAATAGCCTGATTTAGATTATCGTATCAGAATGCATATTCACTTCTATTTTTACTGTGACAGTTAGATTATCGTATAAGATTAACATTATTTGACCCAACGATTCTAAACCGTACTTTATGGCATAAAAACATGTCATCACCAACTAATATCCCATAGTTCCGCCCAATGCCCAAGCTTAAATCCCATCGTTTCGTCCCCATTTCAGATCTTCAGCAATACATTCTTGTCCAATTCTGAATTTTAACAATGCTACATCAGACAAGGTCCCATGAAATTTAATACAAAACATTTAAGACAGATTTTAACTATAAGATAGATTATAACTGTATGAAACAATCGAGATTGCATTCAAGCAAGGACTACGGTGCCATGCTAAAATTGTCAACACGGGTCAAAACAGAGAATGCAATGTGCTCTAACATGTTCATCAATAAAAATTATGGCAGACTAAAGTCTGCATCAGATTGTAACAAAGACATCAATGAGATCGTTAAAAGGTTGAAGGTCAAATGGGTCAAACGGTTTTAAATTGGCACAATGCCTAATTTTAGTGAATACCAATTCAAATCATTGAACAGCTAAATCATTTTTTCTGCAAAGGTTCAGTCGTTCAGAATACTAGAATAGTATTGTTTTACGCTGTTTTTGTGATCATAATTAACGAATTAACTGATAACCATGATCACCACATGTTTCTCATGAATCATGATATGCAAAACAATATTTTTGAAACCTAGTTATAGGTCACATGAACAGTTCTATATATAACAAATACGCAAATTATTTCCTGAGAACTTCATTGTTCGACAGGCCACACGGTAAAAGCTTACTAAATAATACAGTCATTCAGAAGTTGTAAATTCTCAACTGGTTAAAAACATCATTACCCCATAGTTTACATTTTTTTACTTTTTTTGGCTCGTGTGACTCGTACAATGTAAATATACACTTTCTAAATATAACAAATTTTTAAAATTCTTCTTTACAAAACATACAACTAGTGGAATAATATAGATTTCTCATGAACAAGCATTATCGGGCCATGATGAGCCATATTGGGCCGAAGGCTTATAAGGGTTGAACCGTTAGGCTTCATTTGCATTACGGGTTTAATGGGTTGGGCTTGACATTACAAACCGGTTTTAACCTAAATACTGCAAGTAGCCAAGTACTCAAGTAGTATGTTTTTCATTTTATTAATAGATTCCTTTCATTGCTTTTTATCTTTAAAAAAACTGCAAAAAAACGAAAACATAAGGTCCCGTTTATTTGTAGAAAAATTTATTGTTTTTCTGTTTCTAAATTCCTTGAGAAAAGAATGATTTTTCTTCTCTAGGAAAGAGTTGAGAATTTTGAAAACCCATTTAGTTGGAGTTATATTTTTCTTTAAAAAAAATGAAAAGTTGGAGTTATAGCGGCGGGCGGTGGCGGTGACAGTGCGCGGTAGAAGATGACACGAGATATCAGGGTTAGAATTATGTTGAACAGATCCCATCTCTTTTTATTGAGAAATAAATGAGAAAGAAAAAAGTGAGAAGAGTAGAATGGGCTTTTCAATTTTTTAGTTAAAATTTAGAAAATGAGAATTTCACTATTTTTGAAAGTTGTTGGAAAAAAATGCAAATGAACGGGTTTTCAGTTTTTTCATTATCAAATGAAAATTTTCCTGGGGTATTTCTCTCCAACTAAACGCAGATCACGAAGCTGCGAGAGAGAGGT
>JARVZY010010142.1:0-22340 GCA_030686995.1 Artemisia argyi | reverse complement strand
ACACGAAGCTGCAAACAAGAGATAATCTATCATTCAAGAGCGTATCACAATTTGAAAAGGAAAAGCTGATAAAGTGCTCAGTACACTTTCATGATCTTTTGATCCGGTCGAGAGACATATAATTGATACAGTAATAACATATTAGATATGTAATTTTTTGTTGAGTTATTGTTAGACTTGCGTTCTTTAGGGGTGATAAGTAGTAGAGTAGACAACAATGAGTATTTTCATAATTGAAATAGTTAATTATTCCCATGAGGGAAGCAACTCTTTATAACGGTATCAAAAGAATAAGGTTGAAGTTGCCATTCAGAAGATGGCTGCCTATCAAAATCAGGCCAATATGCCAATTTCGAATTTCGTTAATGTTTCCTTAAAGTAAAAAAATATAATCCGGGTCCTATGCAAAGGCAAAAACCATAATAAGAATATAACAGTATTTTAATGAAAAGAGTGAAGAAAGAGACCTTGACATCCATGCACGGATCATTGACCATGTTCTTTAGTTGAGAGACGATCCCAGCATTTCTTAATTTTACAACTCGTGCTAATGCACCAGCCCCTGTTGGAATTGTGAGATTTACTATAGTCCAAACAGCAGCTGTTCGCAATTGGGCAGTGTCACTTTGTAACATTGTCACCATTATTGACTGGTTACCGTCCTTGTTTGGTTGTGGAAGAAGTTGGTGCATCACTGCTTCCTTGTGGAACTCTTTACCAGATGCCACATTGCACAGGACATACATTCCCTGATCAAGAAAAAAAATTAGGTTAATTGCTACAATACGCAATTGCTATATGAATGAAGTCTTGAGGGAAAAAATATGAACCTGAATTAAAACTTCAGGTTTTGAAGCACTCCATAATTGTCTTCCAACAGCATTCATTAAAAGACCATCCTCGGAAAATACATACTCAATAGATTCCACAGGTCCATTAACAAGGTTGCAAATAAGGGCCAAAGCTTGCTCTTGTACTGAAGCACTAGGATCTGTTAAGCATAATATGGTTGTGCATTAGTCACTGCACGGTTCATGCAATTTGCTTAATCAAGCCATGAACTAAAGTGAAAGTTTCAATATTACTTATGACTGAGTCGATGTCGGTTACGTTTCTCTCAGAACAAGCCATATAAAAAAAAAATCGACAAAAAAGGGAACCGACCCAAGCTCTGTTTTAATAAATTATAAAGAGTTTAATTATCATTGTAATAAGATTGATTTTCTCATCATAAGAATGGGTCAAGCTGATCCGACCGTATCAACATGTGCTAAAAAAGACCTGTTTCACAGACTAACTTGTTTTGACATGTTACCCAACCCGCCCGAGTCGCCCATCTTGACACCTCTAATAGTGACGATAGGATTACCAGAGACGAGACTTGTTAATGTTAATGCTCTGAGCTCCATAAACATCACTTCTTTACACCTGCTGTCGACAAGAAACACCAAGTTTCTCAAAGCCCACACAGCATTTAGCCTAATAACTGAATCCATAGATTTAGATAGCTGAACAAGCTGTTTCACACCTCCGTTCTGTACAAAAAGGGACTTGTGCATTGTAAAATCCACCACTATGTTACTGATAGTGCAAAGTGCAGCAACCTGCAAGTCAATGGCAGTAAAATCCAGTCAACCATACGAACCATAGAAACAGCAAATCTGCACATAGTAGATTTATTCTTGCATATTGAATTCAATGCATAGTCAGCACCTAATGGGAGTGAGTTCTATGTTACGTATCTGACCACACATGTATAAATCTGATGAAGAATTTGGGCTGACCATTGATCAGATTTTCAATGATAAATCAGCCGCATTGAACTATTTTGGATGGTTTCATAACCATTTAGCCCTTCCCGTTTGTCCAATAACCAATCTAACAGCTGCAATGGTTATTGCCATCCTAGACCAGATTCATTTACCAGAAAGTTTGGGAATGGCAAGATCCATTCCAGCCACTAGATGATGACTGGACCGAAAACCTTAGCATATTCTACTTCATAGACCCTGGCGCTTGGTTTAGCCACAGCTTAACATGACGTTTACACTAAATTGATGCTCTTAAGCAACAAAGTAGGAAAATTTAATTGACTTGCTATGCAGTAGATACATCTGATTAGGGAAAGACACATGATTTCTCGATTTAATATATAAGCATGCACATTGATCTTTCTTGCTAACACCTTTCTACAGTTTTTTGATTATTGTTAAAAAAAAAAAAATGGGTGTGGCGAGAGGTACCTGAACAGAAGTAGAAGTATCAAATAGAAGCTGAATCAGCGGCATGATAACTGATTCTGTCATGAAGCGACCTGCACTCAGATACTGAAGACCTAGTTTTAGCTAAGATACTCAAGGATATCTTTAATAACAATCATATGGTTATCAAACTACAAACCTTAACCGAGCGGGAGATATTTTTCAAACAGATGCAAGCAGCAATGCGTACATCCACATTAGTATGAGTCAGAGCATCAGTTACGAAATTTAAAGCCTGTGGTGGTGTAACCAAAAGCAAACAAGGAGTGTATTCAGAAAATATGCAACATATCATCAAGACAAAAGTTTGCATTAGAAGTAAAAAAATAAAATAAAATAAATAAATAATAAATTAGCAGAATACAAACTTTCAAAAGAACATAGATGTAAGTGAGTTTTTCACTGCTATCAGGTCAGGCATTCCACATATGAAGAAAATAAAAATCACGTGAATGCAAAATTTTTCTGGTTCAACTAAAACCCAAAAATCTTTTCAAAATAAGAATCTGAGAGCAACTTAATTAAACTATAACCAACACACCTATCTATTGTCGGCTGATGTGTATAGATGGAAACATTTTTGACATTCTGAACTGACCATGTCAACAGTACATTCTGATCTAAAAGGTAAAATGATCTACCAAACTACCCTTATTGATCACAAATAAGTAACAGATGGAGGTGATGGTGAATGGGAAAGAGGTTGGTTCTCCGGTTCTCCCACGCTATTCCACGGAATATCAAGATATTGCTCAGCTATAAACAGTTTACACCGGAAGAAACAAGAAATAACTAGATTAAGTAAAGTATCTAACTTCTTTAAAAAATTATAGGCAAAACATTGATAGGAGTCATAGGACACGTTCCATTATGCACGAGTAGAGCCACAAACAGAATATTGGGGTGCATATTGAAGAAATGCAAATGCTTTCTGAAAAGGTGCTAAATTGACAATGACAATAGTGCTTTATTGTCTAGCAGAAGAAGTCATCTATCTCACCCCCTTATAGATAACAAATAAGAAGAAAAAATGTGGCAATGCTGAATGGAGAAAAAGAAGTTAATTCTCGCACACCGGCATGCAACTTCAACCTTTGCTTAGCATTTACAACCAAAATAGAAGCCAATAGACTATAAAAGATTTACAGACTCCAGAACAAGAGATTAATAGGCCATTCCATCATGCTAGAGTTAAACACTCTCTCTACAACGGATTAAAGAGTTTTCATTCCGCGGAAATCAACAAAATCAAAGAGTGCAACTCTAAAAGCCTTTAAATGTATCCAAATAAACTAATGAGGAGTTCATAATATAAACAAACCTTAGGAGATTGTATAAGAATTGACCGGCAACATTCCAGATTCGAGCAGAGATTCGCCAATGTAATAAATACTCCCTGAAGACGTTTGGCTTGTAACAATTCCTTCTGCGGGTGGCTGAGAAGTTTGTCAATGGTGTTCGTCTCAAAAGCTAACTTTTGCAGACCTTCATCATCCTCTATGAAACTAGACAAGGTAAACAATGCTTCATCTCCCACTTGACCAGGATCATCAAGAAGTTCAAGTAATACTAATATTAACTTGGTCCTCATTCCCACAGATTGAAGATAGGATGGAGCAGCATTCTTAATCAAATTTATGCACTTACAAGCAAGCAATCTTGTTCTTGGATACCTATCCTTCGTTAATTCTATTAAAGTACACCACGTTCTACCATTTTCAGGTCCTACAAACTTCGAAATTACTTCTGGGTTTTCTTTGATAATTGTAGCAAACGACTCTAAGCTAGCATCTCTTTGGTTTGTAGTGCCTCCAAGGAGATTAATAAGCTTCTTTAAAACACCAGCATCAGCCAGTATCTTTTGCTCATCTTGTGTTTGACAAGAATGTGTTATAATGCTTGCACCAAGTCCAGTTACATTTTCATTATTCCTATCTAGCAAAGATATAAGAAACTGAATGTTCTTTTCTTCAAAAAAATCATACTTAGGAGCCACTTTTGATTGATATATCATTCTAAGGGCACGAGCACCTGCATCTACAACCTGCAAGATAAATGCAAACTCTTCAGAGGTTCAGCATTTAAAAGAATGGAAATATCAGAAGATGTGGATAGCAAGCAAGTTATCTAAGTAAATGCAACAGCATGTAAAATATAAGAAACTTACAATTACTTTGTCAAAGTGGTTATTAAAATCAATCAGATATAAAAAAACTAAATGAGACTTGCCATGGGTCCCAAACAAGAATGAAACAGTGTGTCATAACTAGCTATGGTAGAATAGCCTATCAGCAAAGGCCAAAACTCAGAGCCCTTGAGAGATAATGGCTAAACTTAATCCTCTCGACATTATCATGAAAATAACCATAACTGAAAATATATATAGCATTGAAGCAGATAATAATAAATCACACACAACTGATGTCTTGACTCTGGTGAAAGTCTCAAGTATGAGCATATGTATGGCGTATATGTTGTGCTAGGTTTATCATAACTTAATAGAACGGAAGTATCCAAAGAGTGTCCTAATCTTGTTGCATTAGCCAGGCTATACAACTCCCATTCCTTATTTTTGGAAAACCGAGAAAATGCCAACCCAGCCAACTTTGTTGACGGAATACCCAGGGTTCCACAAATAGCCCGCAAACCCGTTAAACCAGGAATACCACCAACCCTACACGATCTTTGTATTTTTTAGGTTTGAGCAGGTGGCCCCAATGAGTTGAAACTTCTGTGTTTCGAACTCACGGCCTCCTTTGAAAATTCCCAAGCCTTCCCCCCTCACCACCCGTATGGGCTTTCTGTTCTTCCTGCTCTTTTCTTCAACGTGTTTTATTATATTTTCTTATACTTTTAGTAGTATACTCAGTTACGATTGCTACTAAATTTGATTTACCCAGATAAGATTTACCAAAGAAGTTGCCCCCGAAAACACATACTGTTTATGTTTCTATTCCAAGACATATTAAGCTGGATTCGTCTAATTACCTACAGGCTGTTTCTCATTTCATCTAACTAAGCAACTGTCATAAAGATGGATTTAACTACAACAGAAGCAGCTTACATTTTCCCTCTTTATGATAGAGTAAGAAACAAACTTTGCCATTTTCATCATTTAAGATACAAACATACTATTCAATACAAATCATTATCCACTAAAGGTTTGCACACAGAAAATCCCGCATTTAACATATGCAATATACTCCAGATGACACACACATTCGTACAACAACTCTAACACGACATTCCACGTCACATCACTAATCCTTTAAAGTTGCACAATTGTACACTCGCAACATACCTTTTGCTCTACCCAACAAACTAATTGATATAACAACCTGCATTCATCTTTACAATATAACTAGCCTCTAAAATCAACAATCCTACACAAAACAAACACTCCAACTACTAATGATCATAACTACATCCTCATAAACTAACCGAGCCCAAAGTCAACATATGCACCTTAATTACTATCATTAGCAACATTATCAACAACATATCATCACTATTAAACAAATTCACGTTTCCCGGAACAGACCGCTTAGTCAATCTCAAGCAAAACATCTTGCTTCAGTTTGCTATATTCGTCCATAGTTTTGTTCATCGGTATGTTTTGTTCAGAGTCGTCAATAAGAAAACTACTTGGATCATATAAAAAGCTGAGCGTTTCACAACTTAATATCATCAGCATTTAGCAAATAACCTACACGAGACAAACACAAACGCTCTAACTACTCATACATAATAATTACATCCACATACACTAACCTAACTCTAAACTATCATTAGCAATCTCAAACACCAACATTTTGCCTCGTTTTGTTATATTCATCGTCAGTTTTGTTCATCAGTTTATTTTGTCCAGCGTCATCAATAACAAAACTACTTTGATCAGATAAAAAACCGAACGTTTCACAATCCAAAATTATCAACATTTAGCGAATAAACTAAACGACACAAACACTTTAACTGCACTGTCTGCACATGCATCATAATTGCATGGTCATGCGTCAGTTTGTTATATACAGTTTTGTACTTTTGTTCAGTCAACTTTGTTCAGCGTCCTCAATAAGAAAACTACTTTGATCAAATCAAAAACTTAACACTTCACAATCTAAGGAGGTGCTTGACTCAAAAAGAGGAATGGACAAGAGAATGATAATGGTAATGGAAAGGAATGCAATGGCTATCATCATTGCATTGGTGTTGTTTGGATGAATTATCGAGGAACGAAAATTATACAAGTATTTTTTTTAATTGATATTATGATTCCATTAGTGGAAAAAGGTCTTTTAAAATTTAAAAGCAAAGTCATACAAGCAACAAATTAACAACAAACAAATCATATTGTAACAAAATATCAATCTAACATCTGTACCTATTTTGCTTGTAAAAACAATAAGAAATGAATTACATGAATTAAAAGATTTTAAGCAGCGAACAAATATGGAATAACTCAAAAGTTCATAAATTAGATAGATTTATTGGGAAAAGTTTGTAGATCTTAATAAAAACCAATTACTCGAAACAATAGAAGGACAGAGAGTTTGGTTAGTTTGGTTGGTTGGAAGGAAAAATTGGCAGTTGAATGTTTAGAACGTGTGCTAATTTTTGTTACCCCCAAAATGTTGAGGAATGGAGTATTATCTCCCAAACGACCACCATTTTTAATTTCCTTTCCTATTCCTCATGCCCTATAACCTCCAACCAAGCATGCCCTAAAATCATTAACATTTAGCAACAAACCTACGCGAGGCAAAGACAAATGCTCTAAGACTAAGTGTAATGGTGAGGACACCAGCTTTCTCTCTCTACAACCTTCTTCATGACCAACTTAGTGTAATAAGGCGACCGCGGTCACCACCCAAATACACCCCACTTAAACACAAATATACCCCCACCAAAATCAAAATCACACACACAAACACAAAACCAAGACTTGATCCGCTGAAGACGCGTGCTATTACAGACGTGTGCTATTTGCCAACTTGACACCCTAAGACTTGACCGAGTTGTGCATTTTAAGGGTGGAAGACACGTACAATTGTTGAGATGTAATAGGGAGGACGTGTGCTATTTGCCAACTTGACACCCTAAGACGCGTGCTATTACAGACTGTCTAATGACTCATGCATCATAATTACATCCTCATAAACTAACCTAGCCCTAAATCAACATATCATTAGCAACATTATTTAAACAAATTCACATCAAACATATAAAAAATCAAAGGTTCATCAACATTTAGCGCTCTAACTACTCGTGCATCAAAACTACATCCTCATACACTAAACTATCACATCATCATCATAATTAGAAAAATTCACATCAAAAAAATAAACCACACCTTGACATTATCACGCGAAAGAAGCGCGACCAAATGCGCGAACGCACCGGCCTCCAAAACCGCGGTCACACCAACATCAACACCACAAGCAAAGCTACCAACAATGGCAGCACACTGAACAACAACCAAACAATCATTCACACAATCACAATTCGACAATATAGATACAACTAAAGGCACAGCGCCTTGTTTTATATACGATAGCTTCTTCGTTCGGTTTCCGATTATTTGATTCTTTAATTCTCGCAAAACTTTTAGTTTTGTTTCGTTGTTTTGGGAGGAGGCGGAGTGGAGGCGCGTGATTAGGGATTCCGAGCGGTGAGATGATGTGGTAGTTGTGGTTGATGCTGAGCCTGGCATGGTGCGTGTGACATACGCGCTGCGGTGAGGCGCGTGGAGATGGTGTGGATGGAAAGGATGGAAATGAAATGAGAGATGGGTGTTTTGGTCGTAAAGAGATCAAGACGTTTTTGAGTGCTTTTTGGCTTATTTTTTTTGAAAATTTTAGTATTGGAGGAATATTATGAGCCTCTAGTTATTTTCTTTTTTTCTTTTTAGATTTATTCCTATGCTAAAGTTAAAGACTAACAGATAAATTTGAGAGTGCCGGCCAGCAAATCAGATCAATCGAACCGGTCTGATAAAAACTTATCATATTCGGTTCGATTTTCAGTTTTATATATTTATGATTTTCGGTTTTAGCTCAGTTTGAGTCAAAATCGGAGAAAACACACTTACATGTCGTTTGTTTTCTCACAATAAGCACTTTTTTCCTCTTTTCACTTCTTTTGTCTGCAGGAGGGAAGAGGTTTTTGTTTGTTATTTTGCAGACATAAGTGCTTCTTTTCACTTCTTTCCTCTTCTAAATTTCAGACATTATCTTTCAATTCTTACCTCTTCTTTCACTTCTTGCCTCTTCTTTCACAAACCTTACATCTCTTTCTCAATATCCGTTTTTATACGTTTTCGTTTGTTTTTTTACGTTTTCGTCCGTTTTTTTACGTTTTCGACAGTTTTTTACGTTTTCGACCGAATTTTTACGTTTTCACCCATTTTTTTACGTTTTCGCCCTTTTTTTACGTTTTCGTCCTTTTTTTTACGTTTTCGCCCGTTTTTTTACGTTTTCGCCCGTTTTTTACGTTTTCGTCCGTTCTTTTCCGTTTTCGTCCGTTTTTTACGTTTTCGTCCGTTTTTTTACGTTTTCGTCCGTTCTTTTACGATAGCTTCTTCGTTCTGTTTCCGATTATCTGATTCTTTAATTCTCGCAAAACTTTTAGTTTTGTTTCGTTGTTTTGGGAGGAGGCGGAGTGGAGGCGCGTGATTAGGGATTCCGAGCGGTGAGATGATGTGGTGGTTGTGGTTGATGCTGAGCCTGGCATGGTGCGTGTGACTGATAAAGTCTTTTTGTAATATAGTTTTTAACCGAAGAAATGCTTAGGAAAGTATTTTCCGGGTCGTTTTCCCAGCGAAGGTAGAATGGAATCGTGAATAATCAAATCGCGAAATCGAGTCGTGAAAAGTGATAAAGTGAAAAATTATGATTTTGGAATTCAAATAATGAAAAGTAATAATGAAATAAGCAGAATGTACAAGCTATATATGTACAAATGTTAAAAACACAAAAACAGAAATGCAACCGTAAAATTTAAAACGTAACGTTTAATAAAAAAAATGATCCTACGAACTTGGAAATATTTTCTAAAAATCTTAAACTATTAAAAAGAATTTTAAGAAAAAGAAAAATATTTTTTTGAGTTTATATTTATTTTCTAGAATTAATTTCCTAATTTTGGAATTAAAAATGAATTAAAAATAAAGAAAAATAGAAAATTAAAGTGGAAAAATAAAAATTTAATTCTAAAAATTCTAAAATATTATAAAAGAATTTATAAAAATATTTTTGTATTTTTCAAGACTTTTCTGTATTTTTTATTAATTTTTGGTATTTAAAATTGATTTTAAATTGATTTTAAACTAAAAGAAATTAAGAAAAATAGTAAATGAACTCAGAAAATTATGAAAAATTAACAGAAATTCTAAAATATTATAAGAAGCTTGCAGAAAAATTTTGAAAGAAAAATAAGCAAGGAAAGTGCTAAAAAGCTCTAAACTGCTTATTCGGAGTGCTTATTGATAAGCACTCCTGACCCAAATTGATTTAAACTATGAACAAATGTTTTTAGGACTCAATTAAGCTAAAAGGAACTGAGATGAACTCAAAATGAACCCAGAAACACAGACAGTGATCAAATAAGGGTGAAATAAGCACTTGGATGATAAGTAGAAGGCTAAAAACAGAATAAGCTAATGCAAAAGCTAACTGAGAACAACAATTAAAGGCATAAATGAACAGAGAATGAGCAATGAAGCACAAGTTGAACACTACATCACAAATTCAGCCTAATATCTATGAAATCAGAACTAGGTGAACCACTCAACTTATCAAGCAGAATAAGCAGTGCTAAAAAGCTCTAACCTAGAAACTTAAGGGGGCAAAACCTACTCCAACCTACTGAGATTGCAAAAACACCATTATCTTACAATTCTAAACTAGTTTGAGTACCTAATGAATGCTCCAAACTACGCTTAAAACTGATGGTTCAGGGCACTTAAGACTCACACAGTCAACTTCAAGCCAAAATCCCGATAAGCAGATGAGACTCAAGCTAAGATTATTTTGTTGATTATGATTCACCTCCTACCAAACTACAAATTTCCACTTATCAAAAATATTTTCAAACAAGTTTAAACCCAAGAACTGCTATTAACTTTATGAACAAAAACTGAGTACCGACTTCATTTGACTTTTGAATTAGACTATAATTTTGACTAAAATGAAACATTAACTGATCTAAATGACTACTGTATATGTAAGAAGCTATTAATGACCTTAATTAAGCTATGTTATCAGCTTATGCAACTGCTACTATAGTTTGCAATCCTATTTTACTTATCTGTTTTGCAGTATTTTAAGAAATAAAGATGATTTGACTAATTATGAAATGACTGCTGAATTTTATCTTTGTATTGACTGAAATATACCTATTATGACTTAATTAAACTAAAGTAATCACTAACTAACCACTAATACCCACTAGAGTTCCCTGATCCAAACACCCTTGAAACAGCAGTTGCCTATTATTATATAAGACAATAGGTTCTCAAATCAATATCAACACTGATCAACTACATATAACAACTAGAAAACAAAATCACATGTCTACCAATTCTATGCAGTTAAAAACTTAAATCCAACAAAGTAATACGCAATGATCAAACAATATCACAATTCATTTACACTACTGCAATATCATCAAACAGTAACTAATGAAACAGTAAACTACACATACATTATCACAGATCTAAACTACAACTTATGAAATAAAATGATAAACTAAGAAAATGAAAATGAGATCTTACGATTACACCTTCAGTTGAACAGAAGGTTCATTTGAAACTAAGCCTATCTTTAGATAGGCTCCATTAACACCAGGAATCATGAATCAAACACCAGAAACCCAATAACCATCATCACCATTTCACCTCTGACTTTCGTTGACCAAAAGCTAATAGTACCAATATAAGCAGGTACAAAACAGAAACCTCTCTACAAGCTAATGGCTAGCTTGAATGAATTACTGAAAAACTGATCTAAATGATATTAAAGCTTAAAGAGAATTTAATAACAACTATTTGAAAACATGTTTCAGTAAATGAACATGGATTGAAAACAATTACACTAAAAACTTTTATTATTAAACTTTTAAATGATTACAATATATTCTAAAAACAAATTTAACATCAATTCATTACTCTATTAACTACTCTATACTACTCCTAAAGCTATTCTAAGCTTAATCTACTCCTACAACTAACAGCCTTCAAATGGTGAGTGAGGAGTGCTTATATAGCCTTGAGTTGAGGTGAGGAGCGTCTCTCAATCTTCTAGAAATGGAATCTTCTAACGAATATGCTTCACTTGATCCCAAATGACACAAGCGATCTAATCACAGCCTTCCAAATCTTGTGGTGACGCGTTCAGACCAATCCAAAGCTGTCACTTGTCATTCTTTCTTGTCAGAGGGTGTCAGGTGTGGTGGGGAATGACATTAGTACCCTTAATTGGGTAAATTAAGGGTGGGAGTTGGGTAATTATGGAAAAGTAATTCTAGGGTTCATGTGGAATAGGGGTTCTGGGTAGATGGTGAAAAGGGGAGCGGGGTAATTGTACGGAGTAATATTTTTATTATGTTTGACTTGTTCTTTGACCGTAGGTGGGTGTGGGCTCGGGTCAAGGATTTGGTTTTGATATTTTGGGCTTGGGGTGTATAGTATGGTTGGGCTTTTGGACCTGGTTTTTATATATTGGATTTCAGGTTTAGTTAAAATGAAAATCAAGGACCACTATTGTATAATTTGAAACTTTGAGGGCCTTTTCTGCCATTCTTCAAAAATATTGTCTAAGGACTTTTCTTGCCAATTGATGATTCTTCAAGGGTAGATTATGACAAATTGAGCTCATAAGTGATCCTTAATGAAAAATACTTCCCGGCATCGGCTTTTGAATCTTTTCATACTCTCGTGTCCGTTTTTGCTTTGTTTTGTTCATTTTTCGTAATATCCGTACATGCACATCACAAACATAAAAACACGTGTTTTCTTGACATTTGTTAGCTCAAATAGTCGTTTTGGGTCGGTTTTTTGGCCATAAAACAGTGAGTGAATAAGCACTCACCAAAATCCCCCCGACTAAGGTATTGTCGTGTCCTCACGCAATGTGATCAATTCACGCTTTTGGGATAAATAATTTCATAACTCTTTCTACTAACTTTGAAAAGTAGCAAGGAGGTTCAAAAGAGATTACAAAATCATTTATTCCCGAAAACACTTCGTTTTCCAAAATTTTCCTTTATTCTACTTTATTCTATTTTTTTACTTTTCATACTTCAAACTTGTGACGGTTTGTTGAACTTTCATTATTATGCAATAATTTTTAGGGTCAACGAGTAGAAACACTTCTATTTAAGAAGCGACCATACGGATAAATATCGTCATCCTTGATTTTTCACGAGTTCCCAAACTAAGCGTACAAACGAGATCACAGCTTATCTACAAATTAGATACTAACACTACTCATAACAGTTACTTGTGGAAACTTCTTACTCCCATTTCCTAGGTTTGTATCTCAATATTTTATTTTGTTGAGAAATGAATTGCTTCATATATTCTCGTTTCACTATTTTTAGTCCGATAGTGACACCTAAGTTAAAACGATAAGTAGTTATTCATTTTCTCTAAAGAACCACTGCAATAGAAATTCGGTCCACATCAAGGAATTTGGGGTACATACAATATCAAGGATATAAGTTGCGGAGTACGATCACGTGCACCTCATGTGACTGATTACTAATCACTTATCACATGCACCTCACGCGCCAACAACTTATTTACATACATAAGCTCTTATTTGATACAACTTCAACTTTCACTTTTCTTACTTTTTTTTCACTTTTTTCACTTTTTCATACTTTTTTCTTTCTTTCTTTTTTTCTCAATACATCAATGGAAGCTTATTGGGTAGCTCCAAAACCACATAGATAATCAACTTTTGACTTTTAATTTTTTCACTTTTTGCTCTTATTTTTTATGTTCCTTGATATGTACCCAACTTCTAAAGCAAAAATTCTCTTAAGAAAACAAAGAACTAAATATTATTCAAACCGAAATATCACTAATTAACCTAGAACATCTATTTAATATGGGTGACGTTTCTGATGGGAGTAAAAAGCCACAAGTACCTCTTATGAGCTCTAAAGAGAACCACCACTCCACGTTTAGCATCTAACTTCTAAATAAACTCTATCATTTCTCGCTCTTCGCAATTTAAGATTCCAAGTAATGAAACCAGCGAATACTTAGCCGATAATCAGCCACGCATATATAAAGTCAGATACGGAAACTTGCAAACTCTAGAAGAAGAATTCGCGTTTTCTAGCTCCTGATGTAAAAGACTAGCGAAAGCTTTTAAGCTGCGCATGTATAAAGTCAAGTACGGGAACTTGCAGATTCTTAAGAAAGAATTCGCATTTTATAGCTCCTTGTATACAAAACTAGCACAAGCTTATGTGATCATCATTGGTTAAGGGAACAAGCTAGGGCTCAACACGCCCGATCAAGTCAAAATATTTATTCCTACTCTCACCAGCAAGAAAGTCAACAAGGTGTCAAAACACTTATTCAAACTTTATTATATTTTTGCACAACTTTTCACTTTTTCACATCTTTTTGTACTTTTTCATGACTTTTTCTCAAAATTTTTGAAATTTTCATTTTTTCAAATTTTTTTTTTTTTTTTTTGGTGAAAAAACGGAGTTGCAAGAGTGCACGACTTTGTGCAAGGCAAAAAATCGGATCGAAAGATCACCCCCCCAGACTAAAACGAAACATTGTCCTCAATGTTTAAAAGGTAAGAGTTCTCCTACATAAACCTAAGGCCGTTTATTAATTATGCCAAAAGAAAAATGTTAGTCGATAAGATTAGGATATTTGGATAAGCAACGAACGATGAAACTCGAATGGAGACAAAACAACAAGCACGAGAGTCTTCATTATTCGGGCAAATCCTAGATATTCACAACAACAAGCACAAAAAACGAGAAATTGGAAGAGGTAGCCCTCCTCACGTCACGTTATTAAGAAATAAGAAATTTAAGAAGATGAATGATAAGCATGGGGTGCCTCCCACGAAGCGCTTGTTTTTGTTCACCGAGTCACATGAGCTTGACTCGATCCCCGAATTAATTCGTCCTTGGGGAGAGCAGATGAAACAGACACCAGGCATGATAAACGGAGATTCCAGGGTCAAAAATGGTAAAGTTAAAGACTAACGGATAAATTTGAGAGTGCCGGCCAGCAAATCAGATCAATCGAACCCGTATGATAAAAACTTATCATATTCGGTTTGGTTTTCAGTTTTATATATTTATGATTTTCGGTTTTAGCTCGGTATGAGTCAAAATCGAAGAAAACACACTTAGGGTATGTTTGGCACAAGTAGGAGCTGGAGCGGATCGCTGGAGCGGGTTGCTAGAGCTGGTTGCTGGAGCATGTGGCTGGAGCTTTTTTGACATGCTAGTACGACTAGCATTTCATTTAGTAGCTTATTTTTTTTAACAAACTCCTTCAAGTCGTGTCAGCCAAACGAGACTTATTTTAAATGGTAGTTTATTTTTCTAAAAAGATAAGTTCATGCTACGATAAGCTCTGATAAGCTCGTGTGCCAAACATAGCCTTAAACCATATAAACCAAAACCAAACCGAAAAACCGACACACAACCAAATCGAACCGAGTCACTTCCAAACCGAATTGAGCCACTTCCATTCAGTTCTCGGTCATGTCTTTCACAAATCGATTGTCGGTTCGGATCGATTTTGACTCGATGCTAAGCCATAGTGCCAACTTTGTCACTTTTTTTAAAATGCACTACAAATATCTTGGGGGCAAATTACAAAAACAACTATAAATACTACTGTTTTCTTCTCAAAATTATCGTGCACAATTTCATTTTGAGATTTTCTAAAATAATTGTTTATTTCTTATGTCAACAAATCAAAAGAAAGTTTAGTGGGTGAGGATTGTATTTGATTGGTTGAGAAGCGTAACAGTCTCATTTTTTATTTTATTTTTAATTGTGTGTTTTTTGTCCGGATAAAATAATTTTGAGACCGAGAGATCTTCACATCACAACTTTTTTTGCTAGAGAGGCGAGTGCCCACCATCCCGCATCCTATCTCCGTGCAATGATAACATGGAGCATTTTATGTCCAGTGATAGACTGATTTTTCTTATGGATCTGGTTTCGATTAATAATCAATTGTTTTCATGATTTTTAAATAAACTTTTAATTGAACCAATGACCTGATTTTTTAAATTTAATTTGGTTAATTTTTTATTAAAACAACTCTGTGTATTTTGTGTTTATTTTGTAAGATTACATTCTAAATGTTTAAAAGTTTAATTATGACACTAGCATAGGATGCGCATAATGTGTTCATTGAATAAAATATTTTAAGTAGAATAGAAATTCCTTCAACACATAGAACAAAAGATAAATGCTAGTTTATTCTAAAAAACATAAGACATATTTAATTAGGTGGATTTTGTTATACATGATGTTTGGTTCGATTTTGAGAACTTTGATCATATATCAGTCAGAAGATGATCTCTTGAGAATATAGTTCAAAGTCTTCGTTAGTTTTTTATTTTATAAATTTCTAAAATCTAAGACCAAAACACTCGATAATGAAAGTAAAATACAAAACTTAGACTAGCCTCAACGCCTAAGCATGAGGGGTTGGGAAGTTGCTTTGTTGCGTGAACCTCCATTGGGGGTGTAGTGTGAGATGTTGCCAAGCTCCAAGGTGAAGCAACAAAAGGTGAAGCCTTCACTTTTCATGCATTGTGCTAGTAGCTATCTTTCTTATTGGTTTTTTAGTTTATGAGTGTGTGAGAGATATATAGTGGGTATTTTAATAAATAAAAAAGAGAAAAATACAAATTTAGGACAAAATATTTTTTTAGGTCCATATCATGGTCAACTTTTAACTCAATCTCTAAAATGGTCATGCATGACTTCACAACTCCACAACTCCACTTAAAACGCGACACATGTCCATATGCTGGGGCCCACATTAACTTCCACAATTACTCAACCGGCGGCTACTCAACCGACGGCTGAATTGACTGGGCAACTTTATTGGAAAGGTAACAAAAACTTACTTTTTTTATTTCTTTTGATTTTGTTTGATTTGCTTTTTTTTTTTTTTTTTTTCTTTTTTTTTTTTTTTTTTTTTTTTTTTTTTCATAGTTGTTTGATTTGGATTCAAAAAAAAAACACACACACATCACGGTGGATCATACTAATTCTTTGATTCCTTTATGAAACCATTGGTATGTTTTTATGTTGAGTCAAGGCTTCAAAACTGTGATCATATATCAGTTGGAAGATGATCGGTTAAAAAGATAAATTGAAGTCCTGATTAGTTTTTATTATATAAGTTTCTAAAATCGAAGAAAAAAACTGATGATGAAAGTAAAATACAAATCTTATAACATGGAAACAAGTTTCTCAAACCAACCTATAAGATCCCAAAAGCTTAAGATGCTTATAGTTGTTATTAGTTTAATTGTTGTACATCTAAGGATAAAATGATTTAAAAATCTTTTATACAATGAAAAAAATAAACAAATTGGAAAATGAATATTTGAAAAACTTTAAACTAGACAAATAAAAGAGTTTAGATTCAAAGTCTTAACTTCGATTAACAAAATAATATAAACTAAATTAGACCAATTTTAATTCATTTTCAAAAGCATATTTCCATCAACTTAAACTTAAGATCGATTAAAGATTATAAAGTTTCTATAAACTTGTGTGACAAAACATTATTTTATAAACTAGCTTATTTCAAAAAGAGCAATGTTAAACCCGCTCAAAAAATTCACGCAAAAAATCACTCGCTGACTTGTCAGCAGATAATTGGTGCATTTTCTAGTAGTTTCTCTCTCCTCTCTCTTATTAAACTAATTACCCGCTAACACGTCAATGCGTGAATTTTTTGTGTGAATTTTGCTAATGGTTCTGGTATTTCTCTTTCAAAAAATATACTTTCAATAAGGCTAATTACAGAAGGACGAGGGGTCGAGTTGTGCGATCGATTTCATTTGACGTGTTTACTGGGGTGATTCGATCGCAGGACGACAAAACCTCAAATTGGTCGTGTGGACGATCGAGTGAATGTGTGTGTATATTGAAGTTTATAACCGTTTAACAACGGTTTAAAGTAAAAAATAAAATAAAATAAAATAAAATAAAAAATAAAAAATCGAACATACTAGCCGTTGCATTCAAAAGAAAAAAAAAATTAACACACTATAAATACCACATATTAACACAACATATTACACACTTCAATTCATAAAATCTCACGCTTCTTTCAATTCAAAATGGCTTGTAATAAACTCCCTCATACCGTTGAATAACTTAAAAAGTGGGTCAAAATCACAATTCAAAATGCTCTTACTTTAAATAAATGTGATTTTTTATTTAATGAATGCAATTTTTCCTTGTTTAATCATTTAAAGTTTTAAACCAATATTTTGAGGCATTGGTTAAACAACCCTTTTTAAATTTTCCTCATAAGGTTTGTAGAGAACATGGTGGGTCTTTTGCGAGGCGAGTCATATTTATGGCATATAAAATCTGCCAAATATAACATAGAATAAGATCCAAAAAGATATACGAAAGTTACTCTTCATGAAAAGAATGAAAAAATAGAGTACGGCGAGTACGGTACAATTTGTTTATTAAAAGACCACGAGTCTCAATTTGTTTCGTGCATCAATCTTTGATTGAAAAGTTTGAATGAGATTACATTTTAATCAGAATCAGAATAACTGATTGAGAAATAACATCAAGTTTAACCATATGAATAATAACATAATCTAGAAAGTAAAATGTCATTTTAAAAGAGCATCAAATATATTAAGTTAACCCATCTCAATAATCGTGTTCACATAAGCATACATATACAAATTAACGAAAATATTTATTCGACGGTTATAGGTTTTAATCAATTTTTACACATAGATGTTTATGGTGCATTTAGTTGAAAAAAAAAATCTCATGTTTTACCTACCAGAAAAAACATACTTTCTCTCTCTTCTAACTAATTTTCCACTCATTTCCACCATTAAAAACCTTGAAAATCTATCAATAACACTGGTTTTTTCGTTTTAATTCAAAATCAAATCCATGTAATTGATTCTATTTTCAATTCTGCGTCGATTGATACTAAAATCCTCAATTTTTTGGTATTTTTTCACAAAAACCCAGTTATGTGATTTGGTGCCAAAAATTGGATTTTTAGGTTTGATTGAATAGATGCAATTCCTGCTTGAATTTTTTGTTTCTTTAGTTTCTAATCACAATTCTTTGATCCAATTGTGATTTAATTCGATTTTAAAGTCTCTATTTGAATTTCCCCTAAATTTGCTAAACCCTAATCATGAGAAATAAGAGGTCAACTAAGTTGCCTACTCATTTTGATAATTCTGAAATGACTACGAGTAGAAATAAGAATGTACAAAAAAATGAATAAAAACAAGTGAAATTGAGAATGCTTCAACACATAATAAGGCTGCAAGTGGGAAGGGGAGGAAGGATACTATGAATAGAAAAGAGACAAGTGCAGGAAAGGTGAGTATGAATGATGAGTGTAGTACTAGTAATGGGAAGGAGAGAGTGGAAGATCAGGGTACAAATGGTTCTAGTGGGAATGATAAGTTTGTTGAAGATACACAGGATTGTGAAGTGAATGAAGGTGTTAAGGATTTGAAGGAAGCTGGCAAAGGTGAAGAACTTGCAAGTAAGGAGGACTCAAGTGTACTTGTTGCTGCTTCTGGTATTAATGATGCTAGTGGGACTGATGTTCACACTAATTCTTTGATTCCTTCATGAAACCATTGGTATGTTTTTATGTTGAGTCAAGGCTTAATCTTTTAGGGTTTAGTGTTATGCTAATAAGTTTGTGATCAATGTAGAGAACTGCAAAAATCCATATAATTAACAACGGTTAATTATATATTAATCTTTGTCATTATTTTAATCACCATTTTTACAGAAAAATTTAAAATTTTTCTTATTATATTAAATGGTCATGATCATGATATCACAAAATTCACCAAATGACGAAACAAGTTCTCGACACGTTTAACGAAATATTAAACTTCACTACTCCTAATTATTCACTAATATATATTAAACGGGCCCTTAATATTTCTCAGCCCAATCGACTAGTACTATTCATCAGGCCCAAAACTTAAGCCCAAAACATTATATATATAGTTCCAAGTATTTCGACTAGAAGCAAGCTACAAAACGCCTTTCGTTCTCTCAATTGGTAAACACGACACCTATATATTTTTATACCATCTCGTTTCTCACCTAGCCAACTCTAAGCGTGCCAAGTTTCAGAATTTAATATCGAGTTTCGCTACGTTTTTGAAGGGCTAAGTGTTTGGCAAAAGTTCACGCAACTCGACATAGTTAAAAATCCAAAACTTAACCGTTTTGACTCTAACTTGTTTCTACGCAATCCTTATAATATTTCTAGCTTATTGACATGATGTTGAATCAGTTTTAACATCATTAGATCAAGTCTCACACGTTAAATGAATTTGTACACCTAATAAATAAGTAGTCGACATATGTAACAAAGAATGCAATTCCCATTTTGTTTCCTCTTATTCACAACTCTTAAAGTCTTTGTTATTACATTAACCCAATCCTAAAAATCTTCACAATCTCTGCCATAAATAGTGAGACCAAGTGGTGAATGATTAAAACTCAACATAACCTTTAAACGTATACATATACACGTATAACCCATTTTTCCATCACCACCTTTCCCACAAAACTCCCTTACATGTTTTCTCAGTCCCTTTTCATCATTTAGAAACCCCAAAACGACCAGAAGCTATTACAACTTCATTTCAAGCTTATTCGAAGGTGTTAGAGTTTTATATTCGAACGTATATTGGGTTCTAGCAAGATTTTGGATTTTCCCGTTAGTTCTAATCATCCACCCACGTCCACTCACCACCCTAGAGGTGTTGTAAGTCATTTCATATCATTTCGAGTTCATTTTATACGTATATAATTCACCATGCATCACATATTTATTGTTTTCGAACATATATATTTCACTCTTTATTTTACGTGTTACATATATTTCTAGAACACAAAACAAGGTTTGCCTCCCTTGTGGAAGGCCTAGGAACCATGAAACACCTTCACGTCACATTTATATTATTAATTCATGCTCGTTTGAATCCCATTCTAATCATACCATACGTATACAAAATTCAGCAAACATACAAAAATTCACCAAGTGTTTTTCTGTTAGAATATGTCCCAAGTCGCTATATAAATGGCTTTGTAAAACTCAAATTCATTTAACGACCCATCTATATTTTTACATGAACTCATAGACGCCATGACTAGCTACAACTTTCATTTAGATAACTCGTAAAGATACTCACATCTCGACCGTCTAAAATGACCAAAGTAAATCGACCAACTCGTACGTACCACAAATACTTAGAATAATTCTAAGTCTTTTCAATCAGAAAATTGCTTCAGGTCGCGACCAAAAGGACCATGTAAAAATCAATTCGACTTAACAACATACCCATATTTTTACACAACATGTTTCTCTTTGTTACAAACTAAAAGTTTCATGTTTATAAATTGTAATGATAAGCTCGTTTAAACCCTTTAAATTGGCCAAAGTAAAGTGACTAACTCCATTTTCAAAACTAGTTATAAAAACCTTAATGGACTCTAAAGCCCAATAAGCTGAAAATAAGCACACCGTATAAGCTGAACCAAAAAGCTCTTTTGATATGATTTTAGAACACTAAAAATGAGCCCAAGGATAAGCCCAACTCGACTCAACGCTCACGGATCGTTAAAACGCTAACGGGCCTTTAATTTAGCTCGTTAAGGCCCATTTATATAAAAATAAGCTATTTTCAATAATAAGCAGTTGTAATAAGTATAAGAAAGCTATAGAAATTTCTAGAATATTTTTCTTATAACTTTTGTGTAAAAAGGACTAAACTCGTAACGCATTTTCACGTCAAAGGACTAAAACTGTCAACTTCTGAAAATGGGGACTACAACTATAAAAACAGAATCTTTAGGATAGAAAATCATATAATATTAACTTCCAAGCTCAGAATGCTATATTGGACAAGTAGTGGATTTTAAATACAAATATTATAAAATAAGGACTAACGGTGCTACGCAAACGTCGTTAGAATAAAAAGTTTATAACTCGTTTATTTAATAATTAATTTTCGTTATATTTATATAAAACATTTTAAAACGATTTAACTTAACAAATTGTTTCCTCACTTCGAGTAAACGATATATTGGTTTCAAAGACATAAAAATAAGATAATATTAAGATAATATTATTTTTGAACTTTAGGCATTTTAAGCATATCATATTCTCACTCTAACGATCATATCGTTATTCGTTCTCATTATCATTTCCATCATTAGTATAAAGTCGAAATCTTAAAACCTTCCTTATAATCAGGTTCCGTATTGAAGACGTTTCCATAATCGTTCCCATAATCTCACCCGAATTTACTTTTCATCATTTCCAGTATCGCTCATGGTGAGTCATAGCCCCATTTCCAATACTTGTTTTAACTCTTTGGGGGAGATACATGCTTACATATATTTTGATGATTTTATAAGTATATGAATAACTTACATGATTCAAATCAATTTCCTAATTAATATTTATCTGATATGGTTTATGACTTAAGATGTGATATATATATATATATATATATATATATATATATATATATATATATATATATATATATATATATATATATATATATATATATATATATATATATATTACTGGCAAATTGCTTAACTAGAATACTGAACTCAGATAATAATGTTTCCAAATTGATTATTGTAAGATGATATTTGATTTTACTATAACATCCTGAATGATTCCCTTATCTCTATATGATATTTCTATTTTCAACGGAAATAATTGCTAGGAAGAGCACAAATGCTCTAGTTACATCATTACCATGATATTGCCTAAGTTACCCTTATCGCCATAAAGTCCCTCTA
>JARVZY010010141.1:0-29764 GCA_030686995.1 Artemisia argyi | reverse complement strand
GTGGTGTATAGCTAAAAAAAATGGTGCGCAATATAACTTACAGTTTCCTTTCTAAATTATTGATTTATATGTTAGAGGGGTGGCTATGGTGGCGGTATGGTGTTCGGCAAGGACCAAACCGAGCGGCATCACCATTGCTACCCCCTCGGCATGGTGAAATCGGCAACAAACTCGATATGAAATGCCGAAGAATCATGGAAGAATGGCAATAAATATTCGAACGTTGGGGCTTTAATTATTCGACCGTTTGGGCATTAAAAAAATCCCTTTAAATATAGAATTTCAAATCATAATATCACACAAACAATTCACACAATATTTATCATCAAATCACACAAATAATTCACATTTTATTAACCATGTCTTCAGCCTCCTCTTCTTTATCCGAGGACGAGTTAATTATTCCTTACGACTCTTCCGAACTATGGTTATTCGGTAGTACCTTCGAAACCTTTTTAGCCATGTACGATGCCATTAAAGACATGACAAGCTCTACCGAAATCCGGGGGTATGTCACCCGTTTTCGTGAAAGAGCTTTACAAACTCTAATGAATGACTATTTCGTCGAACGACCAAAGTTTCACGAACATGTTTTTCGTGACCGTTTTCGTATGACTAAAACCTTGTTTTTAAAAATTGTTGGTGATATTGAAGCGCATTTCGAATGGTTTCAAGCGGGCCAAGACGCGAGGGGAAAGAAAAGTTTCATGTCGTTACAAAAATGCACATCGGCCATTCGGCAACTCGCAACGGGTGAACCTCCGGATAGATTTGATGACTATTTAAATATGGCACGAAGAATGTCAGGTTATTATTTTTTTTTAAAAGTTTTCGTTATTTTTTTAAAAGTTTTCGTTATTATTTATTTTTTAAAAATTTTCTTTATTTTTTTTAAAGTTTTCATTATTATTATTTTTTAAAGTTTTCGTTATTATTATTTTTATTTACTATTTAATATTTTGTAGGTGAATGCCTTGATAATTTTTGCGATGCGATAATAATGTTATATAGTCGAGAGTTCTTACGTAGGCCGACAACCCATGACGTTGCACGCTTATTCGAGGCACATGAAGAAAAATAACACATTCCTGGAATGTTTGGTAGCATTGATTGTATACATTTCGTTTGGCGAAATTGTCCTAGACATTTGAGAGACCAATATAAGAGAGGTGATCACCAATACCCGACTATTATGCTTGAAGCCGTCGCTTCAAATGATTTGTGGATTTGGCATTCGTTTTTTGGTCCTCCCGGTTCAAACAACGATATTAATGTTTTGAATCAGTCTCCATTGTATGTTACAGAGCGAAATGGAACGGCGCCAAACAGTTCATTTTTTTGGGTGGACGTCTTTACAAACGTGGATATTATATTACCGATGGAATCTATCCTAAGTATTCAACGTTTGTTAAAGCATATCCGTATCCCACTGACCCGAAGAAAAAGAAATTCAAGAAGCTACAAGAGTCTACAAGAAAGGATGTCGAACGAGCTTTTGGTCGTTTAAAGGAAAAATGGTTTATTCTCAGTTGTCCTCTCCGGGTTATGTCCATCGAAAAGATTCGAAAACTCGTTGATACGTGTATTATATTGAACAATATGATTTTAAAAGACGACGAGAAGGCAATATCACCGGTTAATATAATGGATCAGTCGGTTGCGACAGTTTATGACCCGAATGTACTACCAGAGTTACTCAATGAAGATATCTATAACCGTCTTCGATATGATCTTACGGAGCACGTAGCGGTTCAAGACTTACCATACCTCGATGACTAGTGATTTCCTATTTTTTTTCTAAGTATTATGTAATTTTCTTTGAATTATTAATGAAATATAATGTTTTTATTAAATTGTTTAATATAATTATGAATATAAAAAATAAAATTAGTTTTTATTTGAATTATGCTTGCCACTAAAAAAATATAGTGAGCTATAGTTGAATCATGGAATGAGATAGCAATATATTATTGGTTAGTGGTAAATCATAGAGAGGTATCAAATCATGACTGTCACCCCCACATGATAATACAAACATTGTTTGAACGCGTAATTTATGATCATTGTATTGAAATTTTCTTTTGCTTCAATTAATGCAACAAACACCTTCCCAACTGCGAATCCTATTGATTGCGTTTCAAGAATAAAATTTGGTCAAAATTGCGACAATGATGGGTTCGTCTATCACGTAAGAAAAATAAGATGGTTTCTAATAAAAAAATAAAGAAGTTTTGTTATTTTATATGTTTACATTATGTATAAATCGAACTAAACATAAATAAATCATTTTATTGTACACATTTAAAGTGACCGGGGAAAAAAAAACAGAAACGTAAAAAAGATACTTTCATATTATGTATTTAAAAATTCGTCCTCGTCAAATAACTTGAACAATGAAACCTCATCTATTTAATCGAGTTGCATTGAAAAAACTATTACGCAGTATTCATATGCCTCTTAATAGTTAATTTAGATGCCATTAAGCATATATTTTACGTAAGTATTTGTTTAGTATTAGATGGAGTGGGTCACTGAATTCAAGTGTCGTGTTGCCATTACTTTGTTCAACAACCCTATCTTTACTTCTCTGATGATACAACCTCTCTTTGGCCTTTGCACAAAACTACTCCCAAATTTATTACTTTTTAATTAATTATCCAGTTTTCTCGGAAGAAAAAGTCAATTATTATATTATCACAAGTAATAAACCTGGTTGTTGGTTGTTTTACTTATTGGAATTGAATAAAAAAAGCTCAAGTACAGAAATAAGAGAAGTACAAAAATAAGAGATCGTGAGTAACTATCTAGATGCAATATTTAATATAGCAGTGAATAATTTTTGAAAAAAAATGTTTGATAACCAAAGCACTGACTTATCCACGTGCTCTATTTTAAGAACAATATGTTAAAGATAATAATCTGCTCAACGGTTCATTCAGAAAAGTGTCCGTCCATATCATGCAAGACCTTATTACAAAGCCTAACGAGCTAAACGACTCAAGGCTGAACAGTGAACATGAAGTTACCATACGTGCGGTTTGAACTTGAGTCTCCTGCAGAAAATCATAAAGTTATACTTGAGATTTCACATGAAATAATATTATCTTAGAAGGGTGGCAGTGGCAGCGGCATCACCCATCGGCAAGGTGATGCCGGCGGTGAACACCGCCGCCACCCCACCGGCATCATCAACGGCAAGAGCTAAACGGCAAATATTGCCTCGGAGGCATGGGGTTTTCAAGGCAAAAAGTAGCCGTTGGAATTTATTATGAGGTGAAATGGGGTTGGGAGGTATAGAAAAAGTTGGGAGGTATGAAAAAGGCATGGTTGCCACTAAAATGGGGTTGGGAGGTATGAAAAAAGTATGAATGATGTGAAATGAGGTGGAATGATATTATTGGTGGATTTCGGAGGTATGAACGATTTCGGAATCATGACTGCCAGTGTCCTTATAAGAACTATGTTTTACGAGATAATGCTATAATTTCATAAACAACCATTCGGGAATTGCGCAAAATAGTTATATCATAGCGAAACTTACTGACACACCCCTGCATGGAGGGGTGTGTCCTAAAGTACCCCAACCTAGCGCCGTTTTCTAAAATGCCCTAACATTACCCTAAAAATCGTACGCGACATGTGGGGATCACAGGTGTCAGCATGCTGGGCTCGGGACAAAAAAAAAAAAATTATGCATGGGGAATGAGAAAAGTGTATGACATTTTATTATTTAGGGTTCACGGGTCACTTTTTAGGGTTTAATAGGTAGGGTTAGGTAGGACATGCATTTATTGTGTTTCTTTGGTGTGGGTTATCAGATTGTTGGGTCTATAAATAGCTATTGTTGTATGGTGAATACACACACAAATTATATACTAATTGAGTTTTCTTCTTCAAACACAATGTCAAACCATGCATCACCTGAAAATGATTCGTTTTACACACCACCTGGCACTCCACCACCGTATCTCTTTCCGTTTTCTCATGTGCATGACAACCCACCACACAACCTACCACCTGCGTATACACCACAAGAACTGTGGCAGTACTTCCAAGTGCATGACAACCCATCACCTTCCACTCCACCCCAAGATCTGTTTCCGAGCTTCCAAGTGCATGACAACCCACCACCTTCCACTCCACCCCAAGATTTGTTTCCGAGCTTCCAAGTGCATGACAACCCACCACCTGCCATTCCACAAGAAGTAATGTTTCCAGATATAAACAATCCGCCACCAAACAATCCGCCAAACAATCAACCAGCAAACTTTCAACCTGAAAACCAACCCATCATTCGTCAATTGACTGAGGACGAACAGTATGAGCTGGATATGGAAGTGCTACGGGAGCATGAAGCTGAGCAAGCCCGTCAGTATAGGGAGCGTGAGGCGTACCTCAAAGGAAAACAGGATCGGAGGAATATAAGAGCAGAATGGCATTGGGCTCGGGGTCTTCCACCTGTGCCATCGAGTGAGGACGACTCAAGTGCCTCCTACTCGAGTCACGAGGGATATGTGTCGGATGATTCATTTAATTGAATCATAGTTTTATGTTTATTTATCGTATTGTTTTTTAGTTGTTTGAATTTCTGTTTCTTAGTTATCGTATCGTATGTTATTGTTGTAGTCGTTGTTTCAAGTAATATAAATGTTATGGTTAATATACTTGCATTGACTACAATTTCACATTACATAAATAAGGAACTGGTAGAATTAAAGAAGGTACTATTACAATCAAGGAGTAAAAAGTAGCTACCATACCATACATTAGATAAAAACCAGGTTACAACATACTAAAATATTACAAACACCATAATCATTAAACTTTCACCCCAACCGGCTAGAACCAGAGCTCTCTTCCATGCTTGCATCCCTTTTCGTTTCATCATTTGTTTCTTTCAATTGTTCATAGTAAATTTATCATCCCCCTTGTTACCTGGTGAATTGTTGTGTGACATTGTTTCGTTTTAATTTTTAGAGAAACCTGTTTGGTTTATGTGTGGAATGTTTGTGTTTAATGTATAGTCGTATCAATGCAAAATACATGAAAAAGACTTTAGAAGCAAATGCAAAAGCTTACTCATAAAGTTTATATGTGGCATTGTGTAGTAAAACCAGTTATTTTAATCGTACAGGACATTGTCAGGGAGTTGTCATTTCAGAGTGTCATATTTCGTGTAAACTTTTAAGCGTACACGACATTGTCAGTGAATTGTCATTTCAAAGTGTCATATTTCGTGTAAACTTTTAAGCGTACATGACATTGTCAGTGACTTGTCATTTCAAAGTGTCATATTTCGTGTAAACTTTTAAGTGTACACGACATTGTCAGTGACTTGTCATTTCATTGTTCAGAACCTTTAAAAAATTGTCTGACCTCAATTGCTTTATAAGCTAGCTATGATTTGATATATACACATATTTGCTACTCCTCTTTACAGTATCCATGGATTCTAACATTGTAAAGTTTAAATGTGTGTTACATTATGATGATCAGCATCGAGGTGTCATTATGTATAATGATTTGACGTACTTAGGGTTAGTTGGGTTGGTGTTGAAGAAATTCAATTTAGATCCAAATATTCCGATTAATTTGTCCTGTAAGTTGGCTTCGTTTAATTATCGTATTGACATTACTCAGGATGATGAGGTAATGTTTTTTGTTGAATGTGCTTGTGCTGCTACTGCTGGGGTGCCACAATTGTATGTTGTTCTACCCAACAAATAAGACGATTGAGCTTATCTAGTTTTATGTTAACTGGCTTGTATTTTATTAATGAACGTTTGTACTCTTATTTGAATAAATTTTTTTAATTTGGATACTTGTGGTAATGTTTATTGAATCACTGATAAAACAGATCATATAAAGATGACATTCTTAAAGCATACACCACACTTATTGATTGATATTCTTAATAATTGAAACGATTTTTCCATAGGGCTTTATGACGTTCATCTGCTTTAGCTTCCTCATTCTCAAAGTGTTCTTGTTCCGCCCATTGAACCATTTGATCTAAAGTGTAATCCGATTGTTGTATGATTTTTCTTCCGTCTTCGTTTTCATTTGGGTAGTCTGTTATCACATGATCCATCATTTTTGCCAAAGTAGCATTTGGGCATACATACTTTTCAATAATAAAATTGACACCGCAATGGTCAACGTAAACTTCCAACTGGCCGCCTTGTGTTGCTGAAATATCAAACATCACATGCATATCATAGTTGTTTCTTAGCTTGACGGTGATTGAATACCCAGTGTGCGGAACTTGATAATAAAGAGCATGAATCTTCGTATCGAGAATGTTAGACAAGTATTGTTTCAGCTCATCGAGCTTCATTCTTGGAATGTTGATGTTCATCTTCCAACCATTTACATACGCTATATTTCTTTCATTGCAAACCAGTTGACCATTATTGCGAACAATAAATTTGAAAATGGTTTGTGAATACGGTGACGTTTTTTTTTTTTTTTTTTTTTTTTTTTTGTTCAATGTTAAACCGGACACGCTCTTCACGTTTAAATTTTGTTTCTTCTGAAATTACACATGCAAACGATTCTTCCAAACAACCATCATCTGGAATCATTATTATTGTTAGATCTTCGCGATTTTCGGAAACAAAAATTTGGATCTTTCCTGCAACTTTTGCGAAGTCATACATAACATCAATATCATAATCGCCGTTAATTGCTTTCATACCATTTAATGTGTTGTTTTGTAGAACACGTAATATAGATTTTGGACCATTGATGGTAATTTTCTCTTCAGATATGTAACCATATCTTGAAAACCAAACTGTGGGACAACAATATTCATGTGTGAACCACCTTCATATGTTAGTGGGTTAAGTATAAATTTTCTGTTGTAGTTGATAGTGAATTCGAATGTATGGTTATTAGATGTTGACATTTGGTGAATGAAAGAAGACACAATTGGTTTTGATAACTTGAAACCACATACCACAAGTATATATATATATATATATATATATATATATATATATATATATATATATATATATATATATATATATATATATATATATATTAGATACCAGAAAAGGTATGTAGTCATTTCTTTGTCAGTAGTGGAGTTACCATAAAGGTGAGTAGTCATATCTGTGTCAGAAGTGGTTTACGATTAATCAATTTAATATTATTTTGTACATTAAAGCTGAAAACATATAAAGAAAATGATGTCATTGAGAATTGGATAATATAAAATTGAAAGCATAATAGGACATTACTATAAGAACATACCTAGAATTACATGGACATGGACATGGACATGGACATGGACAATGAAAATAGTCTGATTGTGACTTGGACATGGACAATGAAAATCATAACACTACAATAAAGGCAACATAATACCCATAACCACAAATTAGTCAAATAACTTTTTTGAACATGAAGGTTTATCATGTGTACTCTTCTTGGTATGATTAACGTTGCATGTGTTGGCCACTACGAGTTCGAGTAACTCAACTCTTGAAACGTACACATGCATTTTGTTTTGTTGAAGTTCTATGTACGCTAATAGACTTTCGCGGTCTTCAATTGCATCAGCCAATGGTACTAGTCCTGAATCAAGACTAGAATTTGGTTTTTGTATATAAAAAAAGGTTGGGGAGTTTTCATCGTAACCTAAACAATTTGTTAAATTTTTTTTCAATTGATCGGCCGAGAAAGTTTCAAACTCGACCGGATCTACGCAAGCAATTAAACCACCTTCAAACTTTCTTCCTGGAGGGGAAGTGAACCTCCCGTAATGATGAAGTAGAACTTTGAATGTCATGTATTCAAGTTTACTAATATTTGAAAAAGGAATGAAATGTTGTATTGAACTTCAAGTGTCACATTGTAGCTTATATAGAACCGATTGGTATTTAATACTTCCATAAAGGACACTGTTTGTGCTATCATGTCAACAGTGAAAAAGTAATACTAGAACTCACGTGGTGCATCTTTATTCTTAGTTTTCATTTCTATTATTTTATTAGGCTTTTCTGGAAATAAAGGCTATAATTAAAAAAGAAATTTATTACAAGCTTTGTAACAAATGTTACAAAATTACTACAATTACATTGGAATACATAAGTAACAAGTGCAAACTGGTTATTAACCAAAGAAATTAAACCAACTATTATTAGATTGTTGAGTGTTTAGATCATTTAAATGTTGTGAGGGGTATGGTTAAGAGGGATATGGTTGGGAGTTATATTGCTCATAGTCGTGTGCCGGGTTATGATGACCATGTTGTTCATGACTTGCTTGCCCTTGGTCGTATTGTCCTGTTGTGTAAAAAATAACTAAATTTTTTGATTATATGGTTGTCTTGGGAATGTGTTATGTCCAAACACATGAGATGGGTATGTATCATAAGTAGGAACGGTGTGATGATCTGTTTAACTTGGGTGTGAGTCGAATAACGGAGGTGTTTGTTGTTGATCGTTAACGGGTTTTTTCTTTCTGGGATACTGTTTTCTTTTGGTTAACATTTCCTCAGGGACGAATGGTTGCTTGCATTGCCCACGTGTGTGTCCAGCTTCACCGCACCTACCACAATGTCTTAACCTTGGTTCCTCACCCTGGGATCGTATACGGTTAGTATTTTTTGGCCGGCCGGGTTGTGGGTTATCCATTCGTGGAGGTTTGATTGGTTGTATATTTGTTGGATACTCCCATTCATGAAACTCTCCAACAAAATTCACCGCCTCTGCATATGTGGCTTGGTATTTAGCTTTTTTGAACCAATCCTGAACGTACTGGACACAAGTGTTTTGACCCAAAAATCTACTCACAGCAATAACATGACCGCAAGGTATACCAGAATGCTGCCATTTGCGGCAATCACATGTCCTAGACGCTAAATCCACTTCCCGATTGTATCTCCCATCAAAAACCTGGAACCGATCTTGGTTAACCCCGTATACATTCCAGGTTGCGCTTTTCATTTTTCTCTGATCCACTTTATGGGATGCCCAATCAGTTATTTCATGCTTCATATTTGCTGCATAAACAAATAGGCTCTAAGAAGTGACTTTATGTTAAAGATAATTATTAAAAATATAATTATACGAATCGGGACAATAAATACCAGCCACTTGTCGCTGTTTAAAATACTAGGCTTGCACCATTTTTCGATATTGCTCGGTCAACATTGTTATAGGCAGCTTCCTTGATTTTACGGTACAAGCATTAACAGACTCGACACTGTTAGAAGTACAGTAATTGTAGCGAGTTAGTGGGCAATATGCTCTCGACCATCTATGAACACCCGCCTCTATTAGCTTGTGGAACGCCTCGGGCTGAATGGACAGGAGTATTTGCATCTTGCTATCAAATTCGTCAGGTGTATACGCTTTGCATATCCTCCAAAATCGCGCCTTTGTTGTGTCCCTTTTTAAAGAAAGATTCATCATTAGATGACGACAGCATATACCATGAAACGCCAATGGGTATTCATTTTGTACAGCTAATCTGATAGAAGGATGCCTATCAGATATGATAACCAAATCCTGTCTATCGCCTATGCATTCTTTAAGGCATGAAAACCACCATGACCAACATTCACCAGTTTCCCCCTGCATATACCGTAAGCAATAGGCACAATTTGGTTGTTTCCATCCATGCCTACTGCTAACAAATTTGTACCTTTGTAGACACCCTTCAGATGTGCCTCGTCAACTATAAGTAGTGGTCGAAGACAATGTAAGAAAGTTCGAATCTGAATAACAAAATTGAATACACATTAAACACCAATCATGAAAATTATGAAACCAATCATGAAAATTATGAAACCAATCTGAATAACAAAAAAAGAATGAAACCAATCATGAAAATTAATATCACTTACAGAAACACCAATGGCAACGAATAACATCTCGAAAACGCCTTCTTCATTTGTCTTGATACGTGTGATAGTGCCTGGGTTTTTTTTACCAGGTTGTGACAATAATACGACAACATTTCAAATGATTTTGTAGGTGAACCCCTAATCATTTGTAACCCATAATCCTTTCCTCTCCATGCTTGTTGGTAAGATATACTAGCTTTAAATTGCGATAACATATCTCTTTGCATATCTTTTGGTTTTAAATCTCGTCTAGCATCTTTCAATTTTTCACTAAAAATGTGACCAATAACTTTTTTATTTGCATTTCGATGGTTAGGATATGTTATTGTTTTATCACACGTGTGATTATCATTCAAACTTGTAACTTCAAACACCGGTGTACCTCCCACGTGTCTAGAGTTAATTCTCCATTTGCATGAGTTAAAATGATAGCACTTAACATAATATCTTATAGGTTCTGACCTTTCTACTAAAAACTAGTAACCTTCTTCTAAACATTTCATCCTAATTGCTCTGTCTAATTCATCTCTTGTGTCAAAAAACCTTCCCTTGAAAATATTTGTATCAATATGGGAATCGTTTGAAATTACTTGTTTGGACTGGTAAAGTGGTGTTTCTGGAACGTCAGGCATGAGTGAAAAAATATTTTTTCATTTATTATGGACTGGTTTTTGGTTCTCGTTTTTCCCAACATAAACATCATCTTCATCATATGCATCATCATTAACATCGTCATCTAACCCAAAAGCAAATGATGAATTTGGTTTTGTGAAATTTGGCTCATCTTTAAAACCGGATTCAAAAATCTCATTATCATTTGATTCAAATTTTTTTGATGGCCCCTCATTTAAAAAATAGTTGCCTTCATAACCAGAATACCCGATTTCTTGGTTAGTGTTTGTTTCAAAAAAGTTAAAAAATGTCGGGGTTTCTTGGTTTGGCATAAAAGATGCCATTTCTTCAAATGCTTTCGCTTTAGCAACATAAAGATGCGGCATTTCTTGATTCGCGGCAGCGAATTCAGCAAAGAAACTTACCTCATCATCGTCAGTGATATCCATGCGAACATCAAATGAGGGGTGCGAGAATTTGAAATTAAGCGGAACACTGGGATCCAACTTGAACGTAGAACGTACAGTTTCATCTAACCATGAGTAAGTGATATTAGTATACATAATCACACCTCGTTCGGTATTATCAAAATGTAAAACACATTTGAATTTTTGAAAATCTGAACTCATTTTGTTGGTTTGATATGGATCAAGATGTTTGTAAACGCTAAATATATATGGAAAATGCTGCAAGAATACTACTTTTTTGAAACAAAATATGACACGGACTAGACAATTGATTTGACAAGTGCCTGACACATATGGGTACGTGTAATTTTTTACGCGAAATATGACAATGATATGACATTGATCTGACAATTGCATGACACGTACGGGTACGTGTAATTTATTACGCGAAATATGACAATGATATGACATCTCCATTAAATTTCTCGTATAAATACTGGTGTGTAGTCACGTTTATTTGTTCACAATTCTACTCACTGATAGAAAGATAAAATTCACACAATGTCTCAACAAAAGAAAACCGGATACACAAATTCCCAATTCGCTCCACCAAAACAAAAAAATTACGCAACATACGCCCCAACACATAATGTTGCGGGTTCATCAACATCTATGAGCGAGGATGATTGGATAATACCTGGTCTGGCTGGTATTCTTCAACGAGCCATTCTTTGAAAAAATGCAGACATCAGAGAGGGTGGCCCCGAATATTGTGTTGTGCCAACACAGGATTATATAGCGAAAGTAAATGAGGATGTCACTGAGGATGAACATTTTACTAGTGGGCCATGGTTGAGCGCGATTGATAAGGTGTTTAATTCTCAATGTGTCATCATAACTGGCTGTTTTGGGGATATAAAGAAGCATTGTGTAAAAGGAAAACTTGAACTTGTTGTAGCTGTTATCAAGTCTTGTACTCCTAACATGCTAGGTGACCTCAACTGTACACTAAAAGATCCAATCGGGACTATGGCTGGTACAATTCATCACAAAGTCCTTGCAGAAGAGCTGGATTATAAAAAATACCTCAAAGTCGGAGCTGTTTTGGTACTTCGTAATGTTTCGGTCTTTACCTCGAAATCATTACCGCCTGCTCTTAACATAACAAAAAAGAACTTGGTTGATGTTATCGACAAGAATACCGTTTTTAGTGGATGAATATGCACCTTTTCATACCCTTTGTTTATGATTAATATTGTCAATCTACTGTGTATGAAACACAGCGTTGTATGGTTTAATTGTTTCGTGTCTATGTAAGGTTATTGTATCGTGTCTATGTATGGTTGAAAAATAAATCAAATGAAAGTTAACAAAAAAACTTTATACTTCAACATCATTCGTTACAAACTGTTCAACCGTACAACTAACAACATCTTAACTAATCATATCCACATAAACTAGTATCCTCACACCTACTTAGATAAAACACCTTACCAAGCGAACATCTAACATTAGAGAAAAAGGGTACAACATTATACATATCAAACTTTGGTGGCCAGTTACACGTAACAAACTCATGTATTAGCCAACATGTGATTACCCCACAATCGCTTGAATTTCCTTGTTGTGAGATAGGATATGCTACGTCGTTGTAATGGAAATCGAAACTGTAATGCCCACGTGTCACAACTCATCATTTCAGGTCATTTCAGGTCATTTCCCGAACTTTGGAAAAACACTATTCATAAATCACTATTCATAAAACACTATTCATCGTTTTACTATTCATCATTTTCGAGGTCATTTTGATATTCTGAGAAACATTTGGGAAATTTACTATTCACTAAACACTATTCATTTCCGGAAAAGTTTTCATCATTCACTTGCATTACTCATTTCATCGTAAATTTAGTTTACGGGTATTCAAACTCGCGTAACCGGATTGGTTTAGGTGCGAATTCATTTCATTAGTGCTAAGGACACTGCATACGGACTGGGGATAGTCTGCATATCATTATAACAGCATTTTCATGTTATACCACTCTCAGGATTTTCAAATTACTATATTCAGTACATTTAACGTTTTTACGTATAAGTATTTATAGTAAACGTTAACACCCGGTTTATACACGACGAATATATCTAAATATTCCCACAATGGTCCCGACATATTTTTATATCCATTTTAACATCATAAAAGTTATAACATTCAGTTACCCAGTATTTTGGAAATTTATTTTATTTATAACGTACGCGTATGAATATAACGACGGTTTTCGTGAAAACTAAACAATAATCACCCGATCACTCAGTAAATGTACCCAACATATTTTTAATATGTTTTTATCATTATTATAACATTATTTCATCCCGGTTAACTTTGTGAACGTTTATTGCTATTAAACCCGGTACCCGATTTTAACGAATAACTCGTAATAACACTTAACGCTACACTAGGACTAATTAGTAACTCAAAACCGTTTTGGCTACTCCCTTTTCACACCAAAACCGGCCACATGAACACCCTTTAACCTCATGCTTTAAATTCATAAGTATAATACTAATAAACCTCTAAAATCATTACTTAACCAAAAACCTAAATCATAAACTATACTTTTTAGAAAGATTTTCTTCTCATCTCTTTTTCTCCTTGTTCTTCCTCAAACCCACGACCATAACCAAACCCAAGATCAAACCATCATTTTTCATAAGTTAAAACACTAAACTTGTTCCTTTTACTTGCCTAATCAAGAATCAAGCAACAAAAACACAAGAAAACCAAGCATAATCATCCTATAATCATCTCATTTTATCAAGTAAGTTTTCAACTTTATTTTTTCATGAAACATCTTATATTTACTTGTATTTCATGATTTCCATGCTAAAAACCATGTACAACTAGCTATACCACTATTTATTTTGTCTAAAATGAAACATACAAACCCTAACTTTTTAGTTATGAATCCCCTTGCTATAATAACTTGGTTAGGAGTCCATGGCACCCTAAGAAGGTGTATGGTAGGATTAGATTAGCTATGTGGTGATTACAAGAGGTTTGGTGATGGTAGAAATTAGTTTTAAACTTTGAAAACTTGATTTGGAACCTATTTTAGACATGCTGTTCCGTTTTGTAAAAATCTGGAAAATCAGTAAACACCAAGGGAACTTTGGCAAAATTTTTAGAAAATACTTTCAAAAACGAATCCGTAGGCGAAAGAACGGATTAAAAAGTGTTTATAACGAAGGAGTTATGATTTTTGCAAGATTGTAGACGAAAAGTATTTTTCTGAAAATGTTTGCTGTTGGACGTTTTTCATTGGACAAAAAGAGACTTTAGACGTAACCCGGAGGAGCCGAGCTTTCCAAAATATATTACTACATACTAAGACGTAACCGTGGACATAAAGAACAAGTAAAACGGACAAGTAACGACAAAGATATACACGTTTGAATATCGGCTAAAACCACTTTATATTTGACAGCTTTTATTAAATTTGGCACAAAAACTACGAAGTACATTTATAAGCTAGACATAATATTAAGTACCAAGCTTTATAACTAATGTAGTATTAGTTATTACAAGAATGTTTTCATCATTTCAAGGCGATATTACAAGGATTACAACCCGAGGATTTCAACGCTAACATGGAAACATACGATATATATATATATAAGTATATATATATTACAACTAGCTTATTATATTTTCTAATAGCAATATTTTTCCAAATTCTTGGATTATATATTTTTGATAACACAAGTGTTTTCCAAAGACTAGAGTGGTATAGAAACATGAGCATGGACATTCATAACATCATTTGGTGATCTAAATGAGATCATTCATCATTCATTTTAGGTTGCGGCAGATAACCGTGCATTGTTGTCCTTAACATTCCGTTGCATTGTACTATTACTTCGAGGTGAGTCATAGCCCCTACTATTTTAATTGTTTTATCAACTCTTTGGGGGAGATACATGCTACTACTTGCTTACTTGTACAGATTCACATAACATTTATACTTGATTACATTACACTTGATGTCATACATACGTGATTGTGTTATACTTAACTGTGTTATACTAAACTGTGATGGAAACATACATACTTCCAATGGCCCCAGATTTAGTTCTGGGCACTACCATGGAGACACATATACTTCCAATGGCCCCAGATTTAGTTCTGGGCACTACCATGGAGACACATATACTTCCAATGGCCCCAGATTAAGTTTCTGGGCACAACCATGGAGATATACATACTTAAGTGAGGTCTTCGGAGATGAAGTGTAGACTCACTACTAATTGCTAAACTGTTGTTATGAACTTATACATATCTTAATCATATTATTTGTAGCAGTGGGTTGTGAACACACAGGTTACGAGTCTCTTATGACGGGACTTGTAACTGAGTGGATTTACGATGCCTTTGCTGTGTGAACATTCTTTATAGACTTTTCAACTGTATTAAGACAAACTCTATGAACTCACCAACCTTTGTGTTGACACTTTAAGCATGTTTATCTCAGGTTAGAAAGGCGATAGCAGGTGTATGGAGCTGAGAGTCTTAGGGCATGCTTTTGGAGACTTTCACTTTTATCGTTTACCATTCGACACACTTTAAAAACTTATGTATTATTCTACTTTGGGATCTTTGTTTTGTAAATCATGACTTTTATCAATTCGAATGGTAACTTTTCAAAAACGTCTCATTTAGAGTTCGTTTTCTATATCTTGTACTTTGTGCCCTGAAGTAGCATCCCAATGACACAGTCTTCCGCTGCGGTATTTTGGGGGTGTTACACCACGTCCTGTCCTGCTGAAATGTCCCAGCTCTTCTAAACACACGTTCACAGTTTCGGTCCAAGCCAATACAAAATTTCTTGTTACTTCACAACGTTCCATGCTGTGCATAGAGTCGAGAACCAATAACTTGGAATCATGCAAATCTATAATTGCTGTCACCCAGTGATTCCCTGTCGGGTTCATCGACATCAACACCTACATATAAAGTTTATTTATGAATACACAATTACATAGTCTAGTAAAGAGTAATTTATACAAAACAAATATACATTGAAAGATCTTTACTTACATAACGTACTACATCCCATGACGGGTACGGACGTGTGCCACCATCCAATGTTCCCCTAAGTGACGGATTTACCGAAAGCATGGACACGTTACCATTCACGGTCGGGGAAAGAGATGCCGTCCATGATCTAGCCACTGTCCATAGTTGGTTGTCTTCCCGTTTTCTCATTAATAGCTCTATCCAACAATTCATATGCTGATTCAAAAGTTTAAACCAAACCATTTAATGTTCTTGAAATAATCTAAACTTCAAACAATTTAAATGAATACACTTACATCGTCAGACAACCAACCATGTGTATCTACTGGACCCGGCTCATTACCCATCTTGTATAAACCCGGAAGTAGATGTTGCCAGAACTTACTTTCCAGCACCCAACCTGTTGGATGGCAGTCAAGGTATATCCCGTATGGCTCCAAAAGGAATGCCTCAAAACTTTCATAGTTATTGCGCCTTACCTAAAAAAAAAAATTATATACAATATGGTTACAAGTTCATTAATTATATAAAGCAAATGTTAATAAATTAAAAACATTTTTAGTAGTACCTTTGTAGGATCAACATTATAAAATACCAAAGGTGAGCTAGCAGATGTACCAACAAGCACACCATCCTCATCATCATCATCTGCCGGTAATTCTTCTAGGTTAAATCGCGGAATGGTCGCCGTACTCTTTTTTAGTTTAGCCTTAGCTCCACGTTTCTTAGGGAGGATTGTAGTGGGTCCCTGTTGGGTCCAAGGATATTGCTGATATTTACCTGGACGACAATCCCTCCTTGGTCGGTCGATCGGATCCTGAAAAAAGATTAACAAAATTTAAAAAAAAACAATCAGTAATCAATTACAAATAATGACAAATTCTAAAAATAATAATCGTAAAATAATATGTTACCTGGATGTCAGCAGCATCGTTAGGGCGGGAAGATGGACCAGCCTGGTGATCAATGGGAGTGGCAAACGAGGCGAAACCCATTGGTGTACGGGTAGCAACCTGTCCGGTTGATGGAAACGGGGATGGATACCTAGACACAACGGGCGATGTAGGAATATGAATTCCATCAAAGAAAGACTCATCTGGTGGACCACTAAATGGACGGTGGGATTGGGGGAATCCCTATATATTAAATTATAACGTAATGTTAGTATATAACCATTTCTTCATTAAAAATTACTAAACACAAGAAAAAAAAAACTGCGTGTTTTGAATCACACTATAGTCACTAAAACCAACATTTTCATCAGCAACAAAGCTTGATCCTCTATGTACTTCTTGTTTATTGCGGAGTTGGTTTTGCTGCATTAAAAATGTTAATGAAATAATTAACAACCTTTCAATAATAGTTATACATAAATTCAAAAGAAATTGATGTGAAACTATTTACCATTTTTTCAATCTCGGCTATCTTTAGCTGATATTCTTTGATCTTCTCATCATAATAATCAAACTTTTGTAAAACAGCCGGATGTATTTCAACATCCATGGAATGGTTTCCTTGTGGCTGTATAACCGGGGGTGCGACCGGATGCCCTTCGAAATACGCTTTACTGTCACGCCACCACTCGGATAATTCCTCGTACTCATCCGGTGTAAGCCTAGGCAACGGTGTTCTTACCTTTAATAAAACATAGAAAATACATATGACATTAAAAAAATCAAACAATATTAAATTCATAATAGTTAAAAAAAATTGAATATCTCAAACTCACCCTCAATTGGTTGTCCAAAAACTTGTCAATACTTTCTCTAACGATCACTTTGTTAAAACTCCATGCAATGGACCGGGGATGCAACACTTGATGATGACGGAAAAAATAAGGGCTAGCACCTCTGGGGAACATCTCCAATATCCAAATCTAAAAAAAAAAAAAATTTCAAAAAAAAATAAAAAAGTAAATTCGTTAAAATAACAACAATTATATGTGTACATGAACTGTAGAAATAGATTAATGACATACCTTAAAAGCCCATAGAAATCCATTCAACGTGTACTTAGGAGGTTTAGTAGGGTCCCTATCGGCGGAAAAGTGCTTATCCCTACGCTGAAATGCTGCATCCCGAAGATGATTGTACAAAGTTGGCCATACATACGACCCCCACGGAAATTTGTTCCAATTATCTAAATCCTCGACTAGCCTAAGCAAAAATCCGTCCACTATATTCCCATGCTCAGTACCTTTCAACACCAACATCAAAACAGCTAACAAACAAAGTCGAACCCCATCTTTGTCGCTCAACTTATTAAACTCGACTTTGTTGTTTATCGTTGTTAACAAGGTACCAACGTGTATATTCTGGGAATCAATAGAAGAAGGGAACACACGTCTCCTAAATGACAATGAGCCATCCATATATGACTCCCTAAAATCAACCCCAAACCTTAAACCCGTAACTAGACAAAATTCCTCCCTACCAAACTGAATTTCAACCTCACCTAAACGATCAAGAGTACGTACACGATATCTTAATGGAACTGTGTTTGTGTCTCCCTCTTGGCTAGCAACTTGGTGGCATAAAAAATAGTGTATTAACACCCCGCTCTCTTGCATATTCGGAATGTCTAACATCCAACCAAAACATGTTTCTCTAAACATTTTTTCCTTAGGGGTGTTCAATATCAGTTTTCTAATGTTACGAATTAAAGACAACCTACTCATACATGTAACTTGCGCAGGATAATCCTAAAATAACCAAAAGACATAATAAATATATATTTACAAAACATATGCGTAACAAATAAACAATAATTATAATGACAAAAAAAACTATATTTCAGTATTACCAGATATTCCGCCATTATGACACACTACTCAACTACCACAAGACCACCACAACAACGACACAACTCCACCATCAACAACCACAGCACCACCACACCACCACCACCACAAGACCACCAGCAACAACCACACCACCACCACAGACCATCACCAAAACTCCACACAACCAACAATACTCCACCAGAACACCACACCACCACTGCACCACCATTGCACCAGCAACAAATGTTACACCACCACTGCACCAACACCACAACTCCACACCACCAACAATACTGCACCACCACTGCGCCACCACTACACCACCAACAATACTCCACCGGTAACAACCAAACAACACCAAAACTATCACAACGCAATACATAAAGAGATGGAAGTATTTTTTCTAGGTTATGTGAACAAATATACACGACATGCAACCATATATTCTCCAAATTCAACCTCATCCGTCTTCTCCATTGTAACTTTTCAGGCTAAGTGCTCCTTCCCCATGCGAACACTCCTTCCCCATGCATAATTTAATGCATGTCGCATATATATATATATATATATATATATATATATATATATATATATATATATATATATATATATATATATATATATATATATATATATATATATATATATATATATATATGTTGCGTATATATATACGCGACATGCATAATATATTTTTTTTGTCCCGAGCCCAGCATGCTGACACCTGTGATCCCCACATGTCGCGTACGATTTTTAGGGTAATGTTGGGGCATTTTGGAAAACGGCGCTAGGTTGGGGTACTTTGTGACACACCCCTCCATGCAGGGGTATGTCAGTAATTTTCGCTATATCATATGAAATTCGTGTTGCACAACATGTGAAATATGACGCTATGTGACTCTTGTTACAATAATTATTTAATATTTTAATGTTCCCATTTAAGGAAACTCAATTATTTGACAACTCAAGTAGGGTCCAATGTTTCAACCTTCTCGTTAATAGCTCTCTCTGCATCACCGTAGGCATAAGCTCTATTTTTGACGCGGAGCGGTATAAAGTATTTTGGAATGGTAAACACTGAGCAATGAGTGTTTTAATTTTTAGTAGTCGTTTGACAAAGGAGTGATGATGATTTTTATTTTTAGTGGTTGTTTGACAAATAAGCAGTGAGTTGTGGCTATTTTTTAAAAAGGCTAATTCTCCAATGTTTAATTAAAACGCTGTGGCAAAGTAGCGATGAGCTGTGACACTTTATTTGTGTTTTTGTGTTTTCTTGCTATGGATGTATCAGTAGATGCATATATAGTAGTTATTCGGCCACAAATGAATGTTGAATATAACCATGTTGTTGTCTTGTAAGTAAGTGATACCCGACCATTTTTAACTTATAACCATGTTCTATTCAAATATGTATATATAATTTTTACTCATTTATAATAATAGTTACATATGTTACCAAACATTAAAAAAAAAAAAAAAAAAAAACATTTACTTCTCACGGCTATTGCTTACAGCTACTGCTCACTGCTAATTTTAACAAAATACCCTAACACTATGTCATTGATGCTGATGCGTGGGAATCGCACCTTGCTTTACCTCTCGAGGGATCTCGCGAGGCTTACAACCCCCACCAGGCAGTGTACCTGATCGTTGTAGTATAGTATAGTGACAAGTACCGGGGGATTGATCGTTCAGCTTAGGAATAGTGTCGCTAGGATTAGAAAGCCTAATTAATAGTTCTAGAGATGGAAGATGATTATTTTTGTGTTTTTATATTTTATGAAAGCAAGTAAAATCTCGGGTTTTGAAGGAGTGGGCGGAATTAGTTGCTAATCAACTAACCCAAAAACTACTTTATAACTAATTAACTAATGAAAATGAAATTAAACTAATATTAAACTAAGGTTGTGAGCAATGGTTGGAGAAATTGTGTTTACTTAGACTTCATTACTCCCTAGATATCTTTTACATGTTAATTACTTGTTACACTTGTATGAATGACGGGTTGTATTCCTTAATACCATTCGTGGAGTGGCATACATAACTCCCCAACTCTATGAGCTCTTATCTCCTCCTACACCATGACCCAGCACAACTATAGGGATTGTAAACAGTGGCTCATGCATTAAATACAACCAATAAAGACCTAGTACGCCTCGGTTCATGTTTCTTAAGACGTTCAAGCATGTTACCATTTGGAGATCTGCCAGTTTTCTTAAGCCTAACATATAATATCATTCATTCAAAACAAGAATAGACAAGTAATCAACACATAATCAACATCTAGGTTTCATTAGATCTAAGCAAACACAAAGGAAATTTAGCCTAGCATAGTAGAATTAAGATAAGAACAAAAGATAGACAACCAACACATAGACATATTGATTGAATTAAGAGTATACTTATCTCAATTACAATGCAAGGTCTCAAGGGTTTGGAACCCTTGAAAAACCTGTAAAAGAGGCACCAAAATCGTCTTTAGGGTTTCACCAAAACTTCTCTCTTTTTAATGAAAAAACTAGAAAACTATATATAGGAAAATCGTCCTGACGGCGTCAAGAGTAAAATCTGACGCCGTCAACTCGCCGCCATATACTTCCTCGGACGCCCTAGATCCAATCGTGACGGCCTATGTGACGCCGTCACCACCCTCGGTAAATTAATCTTGGTCACTTTGACGCCGTCATCTCTTCATCTGACGCCTTCACAACCTTCGGTAAAATATTCATCCTTTCTGACGCCGTCAAGAGTAAATTCTTGACGCCGTCACCTTGTAATTCCAGCTTGGATTTGGTACTTTGTTGTTTTCTTCACTTTAGGCTCCAAAAACGTCCAAAATAGCCTCTTTTCCAGAATTCACTCTCCAAACACCTAAAATCACAAAAGGAACGATTTAGGGCAATATTTGATCAAATAAATTCGGATTCGGGCTTAAATGACCCCCTAAAAACGGATCATTTTTCGCCTCATCATATACCCTTACACTTGAGATTTGCTTGTCCTCAAGCAAATGAGCTTTTATTCTACTCAAAAGACAAGTTAGGGGTCATTTAACACTAATATAAAAGTAATTACAACAAATAATCGTTCCACTAAAGACCAATAGACAAGCACGGAGGTCATACACAAGCACCTCACAAATAGTGTTTAGATACTCACATCTCTCGGGTGTAATAAAGTAATATAACATTATGGAAATGGAAGATATCTCTCACTACCTGTCATAGCAAAATAGATTACCATAGGCTTGGGAAAGGATCAAACCTCCACCACATGGCGTAAGCACCTAGGATAAACTATCAAAGAGGTCTTTTTAAAGGGTTATAACGTTAGGTGTAGGGATATGAATTACACGGTTTTGTTAGATAAAGGGGATTTCACTGGTGGCGAGTTAACAATCTTAGTTAATTACATGTACAAGATGGCGTTGCTAAGCCAAGACTAGACTCGACTTAAGCTAATAAATGAAAAATAACTAAAAACATAAAATGAACATAGAATGAAAACGGGATGGTAGTCCGTATGTTTTTTCTCTCTTTCTTTTCTATTTTTTTTTTCTTTTTCTTGATTTTTTCGATTTTTTTTTTTTTTTTTTTTTTTTTTTTTTTTTTTTTTTTTTTATACACTCTTACCCTACCATCCAAAATAATACATCATAGGGGTTTGAGCATTCCCCTTACACTTGAATCTTTACATACTTTACATTAAACTATTCTAATGACTCGAATTAAGAAAATCAAAACACTTGGAGCACTTTTAAGATTAACGTACATATGGGGGTAATAAGTGTTGTTCTTCCCCATTACTCCATAAAATAAGTACTTACCCATGAGTCCCAATCGTCCCAAAACAATATGTACAAGGATATGACTCGACTTAGCAACCATGTAATCAATTAGAAAGTTAACTTAGGGTTTAACAAATAACAATAATGCACTAAAAATGAGCGCATACACGGAAGGCTAAGGCGATTTGGGTGTACATTTAAGTGGGGTGTAACAAATTCTTCCTTTAAGTAAAATGCTTAAAGTTATAAACGAAAAGATAGGCTCGGAGGGGTGTACTAGGGGTATCGTGTACTAAAAATGAGTACAACGCTAAGGGTGTGGGAAAAATTAGTTGACTTAACTAGCCAAGTAATATGACTTAAATGGTCAAGTAATCGTAATACGGGTTTAACACAAGGGTGATCCTAATGCCTCTTATCATGTAGTAAATCCTACTACACGAATGTAGTCTCACTAGCGGTCTCGGGATGCATCACTAACGCAAGTTCTAGAATCTAAATGCTACCGGTACACTCATAAGCACCAATAATAAATGCTTTTTCTATCAAAACTAAAGGCGAACCTCACATTTTTGGGTGGAAAATTTTTCTGAATATACGGTTATGTGCTAGTCATACAACCTCCTATCCATGAGACGCTTGCTATGGCTAAAGTTTCACTCCTAAATGTTGTAAAAAATTTTAAATTTGGCGCTAAAATTGCACTAACAAGTATTTCTCATAGTTTTATTACTCATCTACTATCAAACAAAACAAACTCAAGCGAAAGTGCATATGTAAGGTATCATCTTTTTACCCTCCCCTTACACTTAAGATGAACATTGTCCCCAATGTTCAAGTAAAGAATGTAAAAGTTAAAAGTAAAGAGAATGAATTCAAATACTCCCCTGATTCGCTCGGTATGGATTTTAGGTTGGCCAGGTTAAATCTTCCTCCAAGAAAACGAACAATCAAAGCTTCCCTTCCAGAATATAAATCATCTTCTTGTCTCAAATAACCTGTAAATCCTGACAAAAGTAGACAAGGCAACCTCGCGTAAAATCGGCGGCATCCTATATAAGTTACTAAATCCTAGAAAACAAAGTAAGATATAATGCTTGTGGAATGAAGTTTGCAGATTTCCTGGAGATTATAAAACTCAATAAATCACAAAAACCATAAGACTCCGTTAGAAAAACAAAACTGGTAAAATTTCCAGATTTTTGACGCCTGACGCCGTCAAGAGCAATTGCCTGACGCCGTCAGAATGGATCTGCAGAAATCTTTATGTTAAGTTTCTGGAAAATTTCTGGAAAAATCTTGTCCTACTTCCTCGAAAATCCTGCAAAACTTCATTATGACTCAATACAAGCATTTGACTCTAACAATTACGAATATACATGTTCATTAAATATTGTGGAGAATCATGATCGGTTTGTTTCTTAAAAACATATTTGGGGTTTCCCCTTACACTTATCTTTTGCAAAAATACCTTTAGGTTGAAGTTAAGACTAGGCTAAACAACATAGTAAAGTATTTCCATGTTTTAATTTAGAAACATGATCAACCAACAAGAAAAACAAAGCATGCATACGGAAGCAAATAACAATCAAACAAATAAAATCACACAAAACATGGGTTGCCTCCCAAGAAGCGCTTGTTTTTGTTCGAGTCACGAGCCTGACTCTACCCTTATTTAATGGAAATAGGGGAGGTTTTCCCTACACATAGGATTAAGTGCGGGTGAAAGTAGCGATACACACCCTTAGGGTGGAAATATGCCATGTGAGGAAAGAGTGGCGAATGAATTATATGCTCAAATGGGTGTGCTCCTATCATCATAACATTACCTAGTTCACTTTGGTCAATGGGTGAGTTGAAGTTTTCTCCTAAGAAGGGATCATTTTCAATCAACTTCAAGAGACTCCTAGTTGGGGATCTATCTTGACCTAATAAACCCGGTTTAAACCCATAATGTTTCTTACGATCAATCATGAATGGGTGATGCAAGGATGTAAGGTCATGGTTCACTCCTATGTCAACTTCCTCTCTACAAGGCTTAGAGTCCACTACCTTTATCCTAAGACTACCCGGACTATATGGTTTGATGGGTGGATCGGAACCTACTTTAATTCCTAAATTTTCATCCAAGGATGGAAGATTAGGTAACGGTTTTGGTTGAGGCTCTGGTTCATCAAAACTAGGAACTTCCCTAGAACTAAGAGTAAGGTTATCATTATAAGTATTCAAACCTATATCCTCTAGTGGTGCTTGGTCCAAGGGTTCTACCTCAATTGGGGTTCCTATAGTCTCTTCTACTTCTTCCGGGTAAGTCACGGGCGGTGTATGTGCCTCAAATGATGGTAGGACTTGTGGGGTACTTTGTGGGCTTGGATTATCTACCTCATCCTCCATTGTACCTAGATTACCTATATGTTTGTTTTGTACTATGATATTAGGTGCCATCCAACTAGGTATCTCAACATGAGTATATTCATCCCCCAACAAACTTCCTGTTTGCTCAATCAAACTTGTTTTTGATTGATTTGTGATGTTGTTTGTTGGGTTGTCTACTCTATAATAATATTGGGCACAGTTTTCAATGGTATCCCACGCTTCTTCATCATTTAATTCCCTAGGGCCCCCATCGGCAAAATCATCGATGCGCATTTGGTCACATTGGCTGACACGATAGTAAAAGGTTTCGGTTAGGGATGATAAAGAGAAACTATGATGAGGGAATTTTCGAAGTAAAATTTTAAAACGAGTCCATGCATCATATATGGGTTCATCTCGATATTGTTTGAAATTCAAGATGTCAATAGGGTTGAATGGCCTTTGTGGTTGGTGGTATGGTGGATTCGCGTACTCCATAATGGTGAACGGAAGAGTCAATGGAAATTACGAACAAACACACAAAGAAAAAGATAGACTAACGAAGACCTAAAAATAAAAATAAATAAAATCTTACTAGAAAGGAATCTAGCAAGTAGACCTAATAAAAAGAAATTCTAACCTAGACAATAACTATTCCCCGGGCTGCGGCGCCAAAAACTTGATGCGTGGGAATCGCACCTTGCTTTACCTCTCGAGGGATCTCGCGAGGCTTACAACCCCCACCAGGCAGTGTACCTGATCGTTGTAGTATAGTATAGTGACAAGTACCGGGGGATTGATCGTTCAGCTTAGGAATAGTGTCGCTAGGATTAGAAAGCCTAATTAATAGTTCTAGAGATGGAAGATGATTATTTTTGTGTTTTTATATTTTATGAAAGCAAGTAAAATCTCGGGTTTTGAAGGAGTGGGCGGAATTAGTTGCTAATCAACTAACCCAAAAACTACTTTATAACTAATTAACTAATGAAAATGAAATTAAACTAATATTAAACTAAGGTTGTGAGCAATGGTTGGAGAAATTGTGTTTACTTAGACTTCATTACTCCCTAGATATCTTTTACATGTTAATTACTTGTTACACTTGTATGAATGACGGGTTGTATTCCTTAATACCATTCGTGGAGTGGCATACATAACTCCCCAACTCTATGAGCTCTTATCTCCTCCTACACCATGACCCAGCACAACTATAGGGATTGTAAACAGTGGCTCATGCATTAAATACAACCAATAAAGACCTAGTACGCCTCGGTTCATGTTTCTTAAGACGTTCAAGCATGTTACCATTTGGAGATCTGCCAGTTTTCTTAAGCCTAACATATAATATCATTCATTCAAAACAAGAATAGACAAGTAATCAACACATAATCAACATCTAGGTTTCATTAGATCTAAGCAAACACAAAGGAAATTTAGCCTAGCATAGTAGAATTAAGATAAGAACAAAAGATAGACAACCAACACATAGACATATTGATTGAATTAAGAGTATACTTATCTCAATTACAATGCAAGGTCTCAAGGGTTTGGAACCCTTGAAAAACCTGTAAAAGAGGCACCAAAATCGTCTTTAGGGTTTCACCAAAACTTCTCTCTTTTTAATGAAAAAACTAGAAAACTATATATAGGAAAATCGTCCTGACGGCGTCAAGAGTAAAATCTGACGCCGTCAACTCGCCGCCATATACTTCCTCGGACGCCCTAGATCCAATCGTGACGGCCTATGTGACGCCGTCACCACCCTCGGTAAATTAATCTTGGTCACTTTGACGCCGTCATCTCTTCATCTGACGCCTTCACAACCTTCGGTAAAATATTCATCCTTTCTGACGCCGTCAAGAGTAAATTCTTGACGCCGTCACCTTGTAATTCCAGCTTGGATTTGGTACTTTGTTGTTTTCTTCACTTTATGCTCCAAAAACGTCCAAAATAGCCTCTTTTCCAGAATTCACTCTCCAAACACCTAAAATCACAAAAGGAACGATTTAGGGCAATATTTGATCAAATAAATTCGGATTCGGGCTTAAATGACCCCCTAAAAACGGATCATTTTTCGCCTCATCAGATGCTGTATAGGAGTTATAGTCTAAATGGTTAAAGCCCATACGACCATAATTGGCCCACAAGGCAGAAAACCCAACAACACATCGCTTGGGAAATCAACCTCCTAGGAAAATATCGGTCGGACACTAGTGTTCTTGTTTGGAGAACTAAATCCAGGGCAAGAACACATCTAAGAACTTATCCCCGAAACCATTACGCATTAATGCCACGTGTAGCTACTTCATTCATGCAGAGCTATTGTTGTGGGTATTTCGTTAGTACGTGAGGATATTGCCGAACACATAACCACCTGAGTCAAGGATGTCATTTCACATGTCATTCTTGTCTCATCTATAGGATGTCCACCACTTGTAACCTCTAGAACTGTTGGATCACCTACGACTGCTGGGTCACATCCACGTGTCGCAGACAACCCCAAATACATCCCTATAAATACTAATGCATTTAGTGAGAAGAACGAAGCTACCTTCTCAATTTCACACAAGACACAATACACACACAAACCCTCATCGTATGTGAGTGTTCTCGCCTTAAGATAATCATTGTTATCTCGGAGTCCTTACCGAACGCGAAAAACCAAACATACAATCACCACCATCTCACACTATTGATTTACCCAAATCCTTGCTTTATGTAACATACGTAAATAGTCACCAATCCACCACTTCCACGTCAACGCCACATCACCATCAAATATACCACCAAACATGTGTTATGGTCACCACTAAACAAAAAATGTAAAAATACCCACTTTAAACAAACATACTTTAGAATATACCCCACCAAAACACACACACACACACATACACAAAATAGTGGTAAACCGCTTGGTGGTGTATACCATTAAACGAGTGCAAAAAGCTAGGTCTTGGCATGTGGTGGGTGGTCATTGCTATGGTCTTGGCGCGTGATCATGCTTGGTGGTGGTGGTAGATCACATAACATAGTACATAGTTTAAGAATTAAGAACATCCACTATTGTGGTTTAAGAATACGTTTAAAAAATTATAAAGAGGTCAAAAATTCTGTGAACTGTAGTGAGAAACTATTTTAAGTTTACGTGACATGAACATGTCTAGCATATTAATTAAAGATGTTTATAAATTAATGACTTTGCATGAGGTGATTTTAATAACTACTAAAAGCTTTATTTATAATCTAAATAGATTTTAAATATGAAAATGCTTGCAAGCAAGGACAACACATGAAGTGTCAATTTTATAAACCTTTTAATAAGTTGATTGACCGCCCTAACAACTTTTTATATCGAATAAACATGGAACATTGTCGTAGCCTAATTAATCTGGCATATAATAATGATCTATTTATTAGCAATTTATTTCCTACCCAACACATTAGTTTTGAAGCTAGCATTTGGGAAAAAATATATATATATATATGTTTAAATTTCCATGTATAAAAGGAAAAAAAAAAAAAAAAAACATTGAAAAGAATTTGTAAAGTATTACAACAGTCAATATTTGTTGATATTGAATCTTTATAGTCCCAAAGAATTTGTAAAAAGTGAACCCCTTTAAGAACCAATCTTCTCAATCTTAGGAACATGAACCGGGAAATCGTTAATCTCATCCGACCAAGGATTTTTCTCCTTGGCTGGATCAATTGTCTTCAAAGCCTTCCACACGGCGCTGTTACACTTGAAACCTGACCCGAAAGCAATTTGCCATGAGCGATCACCCTTGCGTATCCTACCCTTGGCCTCAGAATAAGCTAACTCGTACCACAATGAGCTACTTGAAGTGTTTCCAAATCTATTGAGAGTCATTCTAGATGGCTCCATGTGCCAGTCAGTCAAATTAAGATTCTTTTCTATCTCGTCTAGAACTGCTCTTCCACCCGCGTGAATACAAAAGTGTTCGAACGCTAACTTAAAATCTGGTATATACGGCTTGATTTTCATTTGAAACACTTTTCTTGCAACTAAAGTTGCGAAAAACAATAATTGTTCGGACATAGGAAGTACTAATGGTCCAAGTGTTGTGATGTTTGTTTTTAAGGCTTCACCAGCAACTGCCATAAGGTCTTTCGAAAGAGCTACACCTATTTTCTTGTTCTCGTCCTCTTCTTGGAACACACAACTATAACACTTGTCATCAGCACCTTTATGTGTCCGAACAGTGTGAATGAGTTGATACTTAGAACGACGACGGTCAGAAGACTTATTCGACAACAAAACAGCCGCGCCTCCCATTCTAAACAAACAGTTTGATACAAGCATTGATCGATTGTTTCCAAAGTACCAATTTAATGTTATGTTTTCCATGCTAACAACCAACGCATATGAATTAGGGTTCACCTGTTATCAAGAAACAAACACACCATTAATGTCAAATTAAAAATTTCTAACTATTTACTATACAAAGTTATCTTCCTCCCCCGTCTCAAAATATAAGTCAAGTTTGAATTTTTTAACTGAACTTTGACCTTAAATATTTTTTGTTGTATTATATAATACTTGATACAAAATATATAAATAGATAGTATTTTATATGTAATTTCATTTGATATTCATCAAGTGATGTACAAACAAAAATATTTAATATCAAAGTTCGATATAAAAGGTCAATCTGGACTTATATTTTGAGACCGAGGTGGTATAATATAAAAATTTAAGATGTATTTAACTTGCCACAAAATTATTTTAGTGTGTATCAATTTAATTTCCTATACATAACCTAACTGTGTGCACTAAATGACTTGATTAAATACACCAAGTTAGATACTAGAGGAAGCTAGAAAAAATAAATTACCTGCAAAAGTTGCTTAGCAAGATCAATGGAAATCAACC